>JABUQX010089161.1:25000-52254 GCA_015478945.1 Trachelipus rathkii | reverse complement strand
TGTGTTGGAGAGGAGGATACCTCCATGTATAAGTAGCAATAATCGTTCAAATTGCCTCGTCTTTTCTTCACAAAGCCGGCGCGAAATAAATAAACGATTCATTCAAAGAGTGGGATCTTGAATTTTATTGATGGCACTAATGAAACAATTAAGAGACTCGTATAATCTTCAGCTTAAATTTTTATCAACTAAATGTTGACAGTGAATGACACAATGAACAGTCATAACCCCTGGAAAAGCTTGCTTTAAATGTGCACTAAAACCGCGATATCGACCAGTCATAGCCGCAGCACCGTCAGTAGCACAAGCAAGAATATTAGATAATGGAATGTCTTTTTCGTTAAAGTAACTTAAAAGTGCATGGAATATAGAGGAGCCTTTAGTGTCAATGGTAAGACTTTTAGCGAACAGCATTTCTTCAATCATCACGCCAGTTTCATGAAACAAACATATGCTAATAATAAAGCTACATTATCACTGAGGGTTGACTCGTCGATCTGTAATGCAAACTGTGCTTTTCTAATTATCTTACAAAGTTGATCTTCAATATCAGGGGCCATCTCATCGATCCTTCTTGAAACTGAACTATTGCTCAAAGGTAGCGTCCTAATTACGTGGCTTGCACTGGAAATCATCAGAGTATCAAGTATTACCTAAACAGCTGGTAAAAGTAGTCTTTCTCCAATATTATGAGGCTTGCCACACTTAGTAATCAACAAAGAAACTTTGTAAGAAGCAAGAAGTCTTTTATCAATATTGACTGAGCTTTTCTCGAACATAGAATTTACAGTGGGTCTCCCTTCATACTTCCTCTATATGTCTTTGAAGAAATCAATAAACCGAGTTGACTAATCTTGGTGAATTTTTGACAGATGTTCTTGTAATCGAGAAGGCTTCATAGCCTCGTTAGACAGAGTCTTCTCACATAAAAGGCACATTGGCAATTTTTCATTCGAATGAAAAGGAATGAATTCATATTTCAGATACTCTGACGAATATTGCCAACACTTCCTTTTTGCTTGAGACATAGTGTAATAATCACACATTCACACGAAAACCACATCCAACACACATGAAAGATTTCCTATGACTAAGAAGCTTAGGGCACGATTTCAAAAAGGAGCCAAATTTGCGAAAAGTAACGCAGTCTGGCATCTCTGTCTTAAAGCTTAAAGGGGTATATATAGTTTTTCTGGATGCTTCTGGCAACTTCCACATTCCGAAGTATATATATTATATATATATATATATAATATATATAATATATATATATATAATATATATAATATAATAATATACAATATATAATATATATATATATTATATATATATATATTATATATCTCATATTCTAAAAAAAACAAAATCATCAAACTTTCCATGCTGATAAGTTGCCAATATATATTTTTACTCATTTATGTATTTTCACTGGAGAGCTTTGTAATCCAAACACACACACACACACACAACACACAACACACAACACACACATACATATATATATATATATATATAATATATATACAAATAGAAGTGATGAAGGGCTAGAAAAGAATATAAACCGCCAAATACTCCACCACACAACACCAATCACCAAATAAGAAAGATCACACAACAATGACAACCACACCTGAAACACACCAAGAGCGACCAAAACTCCAACACCCCAGCTATAATATTGTATATATATATATAATATATATATGAATTAATTTTATTTTGTAATCTCCCCACTTACCGCCCCCTGGAATCTCGTTATCACCCACAAGGGGGCTGTACCGCCCCCGTTGAGAACCACTGTTCTAGAACATATTTCTATCAGGATGAACAGCACAAATACAAAGAAACAATGCAAAATCCAGATCAGTAAACATCAACAACGGAGTACCCCAAGGTGCAATACTATCCATAGCCACTACACACCAGAACCTAAACATAGCCATATACCTGACACAACAATATATCAACCAACTTCAAGCATGGCTAACAGAAAACAGAATGTCCGCCTCACCAAACAAATCTTCAATTGCATTAATCACCACCGACCACCAACTTGGTGCCACAGTTAGTCTACCTAAACAACATTGCTATATCCTTTAACAAAACTCCCAAAATCCTCAGAGTAACACTTGACAAGCATTTCACCTTCACAAAACACACAAACAACAATTTCATCTGCAAACAAGAAACAACATATTAAGAACCATCATTGGTACAAACATCACAAACAATAAACCAACATTCACAACTACATGCAAACAATACATTCGCCCGACTTTAAACTACGCTTCTCCAACCTGGCCTCCACTACTGAATAAAAAAACCAAAAGAAACTCCAAATGACACATAACAAAGCTCTAAGAATCATAACAGGATGCACATCAACAACACAACAACAACTACACGAAGAAACCAAAATTCTACCAATAGACACACACACCTGGACATGATAGGCACACTTCTTTTCCAAAACCCGAACACCCATGCCACATTGCACTCTCTAACACCACCCACCACATACTCAAACAACCTCCATCTTCACCAGCTCTATATTACAAACAAATTTTGAATAACTTT
The DNA here is from genome assembly GCA_015478945.1 of Trachelipus rathkii. Lineage (NCBI taxonomy): Eukaryota > Metazoa > Arthropoda > Malacostraca > Isopoda > Trachelipodidae > Trachelipus > Trachelipus rathkii. The sequence continues at coordinate 49,677 of JABUQX010089161.1, read as the reverse complement.
CCACCTTCACCAAACAACAGAACACAATATACACCAAACAAATCCGGACTACGCTAACAGAAAACCACTTAAGACTCGGATCATCAAACAACATTTCAAACAGAAATAGCACCAGAATTCAGCTCACTACCAAGAACCAGTCAATCATCCTTGGCAATGATAAGATGCGGCCACCACCCTAAATTACAATACTACAAACACTGATTCAACTTTAACTAAACCACCACAAACATCTGCCAGAGGACACATCCCACTTCTTTCTCTCCTGTTTAACTAACTCTCAACACCAGAACCTAAACATGGCCATATACCTGACACAACAATATATCAACCAACTTCAAGCATGGCTAACAGAAAACAGAATGTCCGCCTCACCAAACAAATCTTCAATTACATTAATCACCACCGACCACCAACTTGGTGCCACAGTTAGTCTACCTAAACAACATTGCTATATCCTTTAACAAAACTCCCAAAATCCTCAGAGTAACTCTTGACAGGCATTTCACCTTCACAAAACACACAAACAACAATTTCATCTGCAAACAAGAAACAACATATTAAGAACCATCGTTGGCACAAACATCACAAACAATAAACCAACATTCACAACTACATACAAACAATACATTCGCCCGACTTTAAACTACGCTTCTCCAACCTGGCATCCACTACTGAATAAAAATAACAAAAGAAACTCCAAATGACACAAAACAAAGCTCTAAGAATCATAACAGGATGCACATCAACAATACAACAACAACACCTACACGAAGAAACCAAAATTCTACCCATAGACACACACCTGGACATGATAGGCACACAATTCTTTTCCAAACCCTGAACACCCATGCCACATTGCACTCTCTAACACCACAAACCACATCCTCAAACAACCACCATCTTCACCAGCTCTATATTACAAACAAATATTGAACAACTTTCCACCTCGACCAAACAACAGAACACAATATACACCAAACAAATCCGGACTACTCCTAACAGAAAACCACTTAAGACTCAGACCATCAAACAACATTTCAAACAGAAATAGCACCAGAATTCAGCTCTCTACCAAGAACCAGTCAATCATCCTTGGCAATGATAAGATGCGGCCACCACCCTAAATTACAATACTACAAACACTGATTCAACTTTAACTAAACCACCACAAACATCTGCCAGAGGACACATCCCACTTCTTTCTCTCCTGTTTAACTAACTCTCAACACCAGAACCTAAACATGGCCATATACCTGACACAACAACAATATATCAACCAACTTCAAGCATGGCTAACAGAAAACAGAATGTCCGCCACACCAAACAAATCTTCAATTACATTAATCGCCACCAACCACCAACTTGGTGCCACAGTTAGTCTACCTAAACAACATTGCTATTATCCTTTAACAAAGCTCCCAAAATCCTCAGAGTAACTCTTGACAGACATTTCACCTTCACAAAACACACAAACAACAATTTCATCTGCAAACAAGAAACAACATATTAAGAACCATCGTTGGCACAAACATCACAAACAATAAACCAACATTCACAACTACATACAAACAATACATTCGCCCGACTTTAAACTACGCTTCTCCAACCTGGCATCCACTATTGAATAAAAATAACAAAGGAAACTCCAAATGACACAAAACAAAGCTCTAAGAATCATAACAGGATGCACATCAACAATACAACAACACCTACACAAAGAAACCAAAATTCTACCCATAGACACACACCTGGACATGATAGGCACACAATTCTTTTCCAAACCCCGAACACACATGCCACATTGCACTCTCTAACACCACCCACCACATACTCAAACAACCTCCATCTTCACCAGCTCTATATTACAAACAAATTTTTGAACAACTTTCCACCTCCACCAAACAACAGAACACAATATACACCAAACAAATCCGCACTACGCTTACAGAAAACCACTTAAGACACAGACCATCAAACAACATTTCAAACAGAAATAGCACCAGAATTCAGCTCACTACCCAGAACCAGTCAATCATCCTTGGCAAAGATAAGATGCGGCTACCACCCTAAATTACAATACTACAAACACCGATTCAACTTTAACTAAACCACCACAAACATCTGCCAGAGGACACATCCCACTTCTTTTTCTCCTGTTTAACTAACTCTCAACACAGAACAACATTGAACATAACATCCCTGGAGGATCTCTGGAGGTAACTGGTTGCATCAGTGGGGTACCTCAACACAGTGTTGCCTCTCCCATGATGGGGAGGTCATGGGTGAGAAGGTATATATATATATATATATATATATATATATATATATATTAGAGATGTACCGATACCAGAAAAGAGGCTGATACCAATACTGATACTCTATTTTTTTAGGTGCTGATACCGATACCGATACTTTAATTAATATAATAAATACACAGTAATAAGATAGAACATTTGTGTACTGCTAGGCAACTCTGGATTGCACTCCCTGTACAACCAATACCTAGTCATTTATTTCATATTTGGTTGTGCCCAAGTATATTTATTTTATAAATTAAAATAGTATCTTTAAGGAATAATAAATGCAAATATAATATTAATAACTTTTATATGTTTGTGTTTATTCAAAAAATATTCCATTTTCCAATAAGTATTAACAAAGTTTAGCTACTAGCTTTTATGTTTAACATGGATTACAATTTACAAGAAGATTCTTAACTAGCTACAATATTAAAGAATAAAAAATAATGAAAGAAAAGAACTCAATTAATCAAAATGAAAAAGATAAAATAAAAAAACCGCTATTACTCAAACATGACAAAATAATAATATACTCCTTTAAGATAAAGTTAAGATATCATTCAATAATCAAATTCAAAAATTCTCAAATTGTGATGCAAAAACATTAAGCTTTCCACTAGTATCTGGCAAGGAGCCTGTTTCCTTTTTAGGAGTGTTTACATTTCCCATTCTACACTAAAAATTACGCTCTTCGACTGATGGGGAGGGCTAATAATTATATTGCTGCAAAGCACTGATAATAATGCGAAACCCATTGGCCCATTTTTCATGCCACCACATGACATGATTTCTCTTCTGTAGGCAGCATTCTCCATGTTTTTCGTAGAGCCTCATCTCCTCTTTCACAGATTGCAAATTTGAATTATCTTTGCTCCTTGATGACTGTCTCTTCAGTTTTTTTTATGGGGTTCCTTGGTGTGATTCCTTTGAAGGTTAATGAGATGTCAGTGCAATTTCGACCGTGAACTTATCAAAGTCTAACATATCCAAATCCTATTCATCTTCAGTAGGTTTATTTGCTGAAAAGCCACCATTCGTCACTATCAGTGCTGTTGCCAGGGGTTGCTGAAAAGGCAGCTTCCACTTCTGTGAATTCTTTTTTTTTTTTTTTTTTTTTTAGTGTTTTTAGTCACGCGAGCAAGCTCCTCAGTTATGCTATTTAAATGCATTCTAGAAGTGGTTCACTGTCGGAGATGAATTCCTTATTAGAACCTTTTATTTATTTATTTTTTTACAGTTGTCACCTCAAATTACGCAGATGAGCACAGACGAAGGCTTTAAAGTGAGGGAGATTAAATATAGCAGGAACACACAGAAGATGGAAAGAGAATTCCACAGAACAGAGCGGGTGGCAGGTAAATAAGGGAAGCACAGCCGCAGCGAACTACTCTGGAGTTACTAATATCAACACAAAAACTCATATGTGCCGACACAGCATCCCTTGTGCTACGAGGGCGTCGTAAAGGTGGTGGTACGCGAGTGAAAAGTTTCATCGAGCACTTGCCGATACTGTATGTACCTATAGAAAAGAGATAAAGCACCAACATTGAGCCACAAAGATAGAGGGCCAAGTGAACTAGAAAGTACAGGGACCAGTTTATAAGCCTTTTGATTTTGACTCGACCTTATTCCAAAAGCTGGATGAAGCCAGAGCCCCACCCCCCCAGATGAGAGCAGTACTCCATAAAAGAGAGGATGAGACCCTGTGTATAGCTGGAGTAACTAAGAGGAAAAAAAAGTCGCAGTCTAAACAGAATTCCCAGTTTCTTTGAGGCCACCCTAGCAACCGTAATAATGTGATGTTTCCAAGACATTTTTTTGTATATGTTAAAGCCAAGGATGTTTATATTGTCAACAGGAGAGACGAGGGAACCGTCGAAAGAAGATAATGAAATGTTTAGGATGTCTAGAGAGGGAGATTTTGTAGCAAAGTTGGGTTTTAAAGAATTAAACTTCACAAGGTTGAGGCGACAACCCCACCCGGAAATTATATCCAGATCAGGAAGAATAGAATCGGAAAGTTAAGAAGAGCACAATTCTAAAGTAAAAGACGGGAGCAGAATTGGAAATGAGATTGAAGAATGAAAGGGTCGAGTCCATCGGTATATGAGCGGATAAAGTGATGTGCAGGTGAGAAGATCATTAATGAAAAGCAGGAATAAAGTAAATAATACAGAACCCTGAAAAAAAAGAAGTCGCCCCATCAACAACAGCCGATATTGAGCAATTTGAAAGAAAGCTAGACATACGCAAGCAAAGAGAAGGAAACCCAAAGGAAGGAAGCTTGGAGAGAAGTGACGCCGATGCCCATACGTCGGTCAAATGCTTTGGGATAATGCAAGCGCCAGGACCAGGTTTCCCCGTAGTCTCCTAAGGGCAGAAAACCATAAAACAGTAAAATAGGAGTATATCGCCAGTAGACCTACGAACGCCAAAAGCCGGACTGGCGATCGGAAAGAAGGGAATGAGATTCCAGATGGTCTAAGAAGTGAGAGTTGAGAAGGGTTTCAAAGATCTTAGATAGAATACAAGTACAATACCCTATTTACACAGAATATCTAAAATATGAATAATCAGAAAGTTAAAACCATTGCGCACTTGACACACACTCATGAAATTAGCCGTACAAAAAAAGAAAAAAAATACTATTGATCAACTAAAAAAGTGGAAGCTAAATCTGTATAATTTATAATAATGGTTATCCAAATAGGTAAATGTTACACTAACCAAGTTGGAGAAACGCTAAAAATCTAAGTTAAAAAAAGAAGTAAAAGGAAAAAAAGGAAAAGAAAAACATAACCTTACTATATATATATATAATATATATATATATAATAATATATATAATAATATAATATATATATATATATAATATATATATATAATATATATATAATATATAGATATATATATAGTATATATATATATATTATATATAATATATATATATATATATTATATATATATATATATAATAATATTATATTATATAATATATTATATAAATATATATATATTATATATATATATATATATATATATATAATATATATATATATATATATATAATATAATATATATATATATAATATATATATATCATATATATATATATATATTATATATAATATAATAATAATATATATATATATTAAAATACTGATTTATTATTTAATCTTAAAAGTTACTCATAATTTTTTACCTAAAAAAAGTAAGAAGGTATCAGCCAAGTATCGACACATATTAAACCAATAAACAACACTGATACTGAATACCCAAAAAATTGAAAACCTTTGTATAGGTTGCTATTATAAAACCGTTTGGTATAGAGTTTAAATCTAATAAATTTAGGTATTATACTATAGGCCTTACATGTTTTTAAGAAGCTCACATCCAGCTCGCATTTATCCTTTTTAAAGTGTAGGTCCTCCAAACGTCTAATGGCCCTAAAGGTGGCTTGGCCATAGGTCTGTTTTATAATATCAATCCAGCTTCTAGTAGATGGGAATTTTAGTTTGAGGATAAAAAGTAGCACCAGGGCCTTTGACATGGAGAACACTTTATTATACTATCAACGTTTCGGAAAACACAGTTTCCATCATCAGGCTAAAATATATAGAACAATAATTACAAAACTAAAAAACTTAAGTGTAACAGGCATTTACAATTTACTAATATAAACAAAACAAGATAATTCTATATATTAAACATTAATATTTAACGGTGTTATTATAAAGAATACAAATGAAGCGAGCTTGGAAATGAACAATAATCAGGTAACACTCTGGCTTAAATTTCTAATTATATACATCGGAATCGATATAACAATTCAAAAAATAACAATAGGACTAACTATATTAAATTGCAATAAATTATCAAAAGACAGATTGAAACTTGGAGACATCGAATAATACTTACAATTTAACGTTTTAAAAGGTTGGTATCGGACAAAATACTATGGTAACTCATCTGACGGTTTAAAAGAGCAGCAACTTGTATGGTCCGCTGTCACTGTTTAAAGAAGGTTTCGTGTTGGCAATGTGTAAGGTTTCTAAAATATGTAGGTTGGTTGTCGATTTTGCTTGGGACAGTATTGAAAAATTGGAAAAATTAAAGGGATGGTCATTATCGTGCGAGTGGTTTCTTATTGCAGAAAAGGTTGGAGAATTGAATGGTAGTTTTGTGCGGGAAGACACCCCCTTGTGTTCATCAACTCTCACACTGAGTTGGCGAGTAGAACTGCCAACATAGGCGGCATTACAGCCGTCACATGTGAATTTATAGATAAGAGATGAGCGAAGCACAGTGGGAATACCCTCTTTGTGATGGCAAAAGGAAGCTATTTTAAAGGACGAGTTAAAGGTCAGAATAATATTTAACTGTGGGAAAAAATTCATTAGGCAGTGATTAAGGTCTTTACGTAGTTTTATATGGATGTGTTCATAGTATGGTAAAGGTAAATAGAGTTTAAGTTTTGGAGCAGTGAGAGTCAAGAGTTTTTGATCAAATTTGGAGGATAACAATTCTTTTATGTATTTATGAATAAGAGAAGGTGGGAAAAAATTGAGTTTGAAAAAGTCTAGTAGAAAGTTGAAATCTAAGTGCATAAGGCTGTAATTGGAAGTTAGATGAAAAGATCTGAAGATCAAAGTCCTGATACTATTACATTTAAAAACTAAAGGAATATGACTGAAAAAATTAATACCTAGGCCGGTGAATGTCTTTTTTCTATAAATGGAAGTTGAAAAATCTGTGGGGGACTTTTTTATAAAGATATCTAAAAAAGGAAGGGAGTTATTAATTTCATCTTCTCTGGTGAACGTTATATTAGGTAATTGGGAATTCATGTAATCAAAAAAGGGGGTGATTTTGTTTATGTTGGTAAAAAGCAAGAAAGTGTCGTCCATATATCTCTTGTAGTGTGAAGGTTTGAAGGAGGGGGGGCAGTTATTTAGCCAGATCTGTTCATAATGGATTAGGTAGGTGTTAGCCAAGATAGCACTAATACAGATTGAACCCATAGCAAGGGAATTAGTTTGTAAGTATAGTGTATCATTAAAGAAGAAATAAGTATCGTGCGTAGCCAGCATTAGGAGAGTTTTGAATTCTTTTTTATCGAAACCATGAAAATTAGTGGAAGATTGAAAAATGCGTTCTAAAAGGATGTCTATGGCCTTATCTATAGGTACATTGGTGTAGAGGGATTCTATGTCGAAACTGGTCATAAAAAAATTATGTAGGTCTATGTTAGAAAGCCAGTTTTTAAAACTATAAGAGTTTTTTATAGTGTGTTCGTAATGTGCAAAAGGGGTCAATAATGGAACTGGAAATTTGGCAAGTTTATAGTTGTGGGTGTTGTAAGCTGTTAGAATAGGTCTGACTGGGCAATCAAGTTTATGAATTTTGGGTAATCCGTACAGGACACCTGGTGATGATCCGTGAACATAAATTTCGTGGAACGTGGATTTATTGATTTTCTCTGCTTTCAGTAATTTACGCAAGAAACGGTTAAGTTTCTCCTCAAGGTTAAGGGAAAGGTTAATCAAAGTTTTATTAGTAATTAATTGAAATTTAGAATTATCCGAAATAATGTTATTAACCTTGGTTATATACTCCACTCTATTCAACAATACAACACCTTGACCCTTGTCTGGTTTACAGATAATAATAGAATGGTCATTTTTAAGCGATCTAAGGGTAACAAAATCAGATTTGGAAATTAAATACGAGAACACTTTAGCTGCATTAAACCTATAATAGTGTTTGTGCACTATTTGTTTAATCTTCTGGGTGATCGAAGTAAAATCAGTTTTAAAGGGTTCAAAACTTTTTAAAGAATGCACTAAACCTTCGTAAGCACTAAAATATTTATAGAAGTTGATACGAAAATGAGGCAAATTAAAATCCAAGCCTAAACTCAATAATCTTTTTTCATTAGAGGATAAGATTCTATTGGAAAAATTAAAAATAAATTTATCTCTGTTAGCTGAGGCATCGCATACATCCAAATTCAGTGATTTCAATTTGGCCTTATGTCGGATATTGCAGCATTTTATACGTTTGGCGACTAGTACAGAAATCTTATTAGTGACAAACAAGAAATCAATGAACGACAACTCACTTTTAAGTAGATTATAACATTGTAAATATTGTTGGTTAATCTGTTTGTGATTTTTGGTTTTAAAACTGATTTCCTTGTTCAATAATTTAAATTGAAAACCTTTGTATAGGTTGCTATTATAAAACCGTTTGGTGTAGAGTTTAAATCTAATAAATTTAGGTTAACTTTGATTAACCTTTCCCTTAACCTTGAGGAGAAACTTAACCGTTTCTTGCGTAAATTACTGAAAGCAGAGAAAATCAATAAATCCACGTTCCACGAAATTTATGCTCACGGATCATCACCAGGTATCCTGTACGGATTACCCAAAATTCATAAACTTGATTGCCCAGTCAGACCTATTCTAACAGCTTACAACACCCACAACTATAAACTTGCCAAATTCCTAGTTCCATTATTGACCCCTTTTGCACATTACGAACACACTATAAAAAACTCTTATAGTTTTAAAAACTGGCTTTCTAACATAGACCTACATAATTTTTTTATGACCAGTTTCGACATAGAATCCCTCTACACCAATGTACCTATAGATAAGGCCATAGACATCCTTTTAGAACGCATTTTTCAATCTTCCACTAATTTTCATGGTTTCGATAAAAAAGAATTCAAAACTCTCCTAATGCTGGCTACGCACGATACTTATTTCTTCTTTAATGATACACTATACTTACAAACTAATTCCCTTGCTATGGGTTCACCCCTTAGTGCTATCTTGGCTAACACCTACCTAATCCATTATGAACAGATCTGGCTAAATAACTGCCCCCCCTCCTTCAAACCTTCACACTACAAGAGATATATGGACGACACTTTCTTGCTTTTTGCCAACATAAACAAAATCACCCCCTTTTTTGATTACATGAATTCCCAATTACCTAATATAACGTTCACCAGAGAAGATGAAATTAATAACTCCCTTCCTTTTTTAGATATCTTTATAAAAAAGTCCCCCACAGATTTTTCAACTTCCATTTATAGAAAAAAGACATTCACCGGCCTAGGTATTAATTTTTTCAGTCATATTCCTCTAGTTTTTAAAATGTAATAGTATCAGGACTTTGATCTTCAGATCTTTTCATCTAACTTCCAATTACAGCCTAATGCACTTAGATTTCAACTTTCTACTAGACTTTTTCAAACTCAATTTTTTCCCACCTTCTCTTATTCATAAATACATAAAAGAATTGTTATCCTCCAAATTTGATCAAAAACTCTTGACTCTCACTGCCCCTAAGCTTAAACTTTATTTACCTTTACCATACTATGAACACATCCATATAAAACTACGTAAGGACCTTAATCACTGCCTAATGAATTTTTTCCCACAGTTAAATATTATTCTGACCTTTAACTCGTCCTTTAAAATAGCTTCCTTTTGCCATCACAAAGAGGGTATTCCCACTGTGCTTCGCTCATCTCTTATCTATAAATTCACATGTGACGGCTGTAATGCCGCCTATGTTGGCAGTTCTACTCGCCAGCTCAGTGTGAGAGTTGATGAACACAAGGGGGTGTCTTCCCGCACAAAACTACCATTCAATTCTCCAACCTTTTCTGCAATAAGAAACCACTCGCACGATAATGACCATCCCTTTAATTTTTCCAATTTTTCAATACTGTCCCAAGCAAAATCGACAACCAACCTACATATTTTAGAAACCTTACACATTGCCAACACGAAACCTTCTTTAAACAGTGACAGCGGACCATACAAGTTGCTGCTCTTTTAAACCGTCAGATGAGAGTTACCATAGTATTTTGTCCGATACCAACCTTTTAAAACGTTAAATTGTAAGTATTATTCGATGTCTCAAAGTTTCAATCTGTCTTTTGATAATTTATTGCAATTTAATATAGTTAGTCCTATTGTTATTTTTTGAATTGTTATATCGATTCCGATGTATATAATTAGAAATTTAAGCCAGAGTGTTACCTGATTATTGTTCATTTCCAAGCTCGCTTCATTTGTATTCTTTATAATAACACCGTTAAATATTAATGTTTAATATATAGAATTATCTTGTTTTGTTTATATTAGTAAATTGTAAATGCCTGTTACACTTAAGTTTTTTAGTTTTGTAATTATTGTTCTATATATTTTAGCCTGATGATGGAAACTGTGTTTTCCGAAACGTTGATAGTATAATAAAGTGTTCTCCATGTCAAAGGCCCTGGTGCTACTTTTTATCCTCAAACTATATATATATATATATAATAACAATAAAATATACAAACATTTGTATATATAATATATATATAATATATATATATATATATATATATATAATATATTAGTGATGCACTGATACCATAGGTATCAGTAATCAGTGGTATTAATAATAAATAATCATAATAATAATTAATAATAAATAATAATAATAATTTAATAATAATAATAATAATAATAATAATAATAATAATTAAAATAATAATAATAATAATAATAATAATAATAAAATAATAATAATAATAATAAAATAATAATAAAATATATATAGTATAAATATTATATAATATATATATATATATATATATATATATATATATAATATATATATATATATATAATATAATATATATACATATATAGGGGTGATTGTGGAGACATAGTTATAATTATAATATCAATTTAGATTTAGGTTCTTTAAAGAGTGGTTCTCAAATTTACAGAATGAAAAACTTATTCTAAAATTAGAATAAGAGCGTACATTTAATTATTAAGGTTTAGCTGCAGATTTAAAGTATTTTTTTACGTTTTTCTTTAAATTCTTGAATTTATATGGAATATCTAAATCTTTATATTATATTTCAGTCATTCCCATGGTTAATATTTTTATGATTGAATAATTTATGATAAACATTTATAATAAAAGTTTGAAGCAAAGCTGCTTACCAAAGATCAACAATATATGTTGTTATTCCTTAATATATGACGTGCATAACGAATATATGCGGAAATAACTTGTACAATATTAGGATCGAACTTATCACAGTTAGTGAAAAATCAAGTTCATTGAACTCAGATTCTAAACATTCATATTAATAATAAAAATAATTTAAGCACTCAACTTCATTCACTTCTGTTTCTGTTTACAGTTTACTTATCTCAAGTTCTCACGTTGAGATTCCTCAGAACTTTATTCATACTGAATTCCTGAATCATTTAAACAAGATCATCGGAACGTCTTTGAAAGCTACTCTATTTTAAAATTAAAATAGATATAAAATTAATATTATAATTAAAAAACTTAAACCTCTAGTAAATATAAATCTAATTTTTTGCCCTATTTTTAATAGGATCTTAATTTTGGGTTCACACCTTCTTATTTTTTTGGGTCTCAAACTCTTTCTTTTTTCGGCTGAAATTGTCAAACGTCTTATTTTAGGCCCGAATCAGAACATTCTTATTTTAGGGTCAATTTCTTTAAACTTGGAACACAGGACGTCTGGTTTCTCTTGGCCTTTTATTTGTTATGATTCATTTTGATTATGGTATTTGCTTTGACTTTTGGTCTGATTGAAATCTTAATTCCTGAACCTAATTTAAAAAATTGGAATATACATCCCAATGCAAAAACCTTTATTCTTAGAACCTTTACATTCGTGTGGAAATCCTTACGATTTCGGCCTATCGTAAATAAAAAGCTTATAAAATAAGTAAAATATCACCTTAATCACTATTAAACCAACTCTGACTCTTGAATACGAGGAAGAAAATAACCATCTTTGTACTTGAAATTTATGTACTTACTCCTCATATCATAAAATTCATAAATTATAATAAAAAAGCAAAAGATATTAATTCTATTTCCTTTTGTTGTGCGGTTGTTTTCCTTGGGTGTATACTTTTCTTATATTATCCGGAACCTTTACGTTAATAGATATTATTTAAAAGAAACTTATTTATATTTGTAATCATACACCAAGCAGTACTGGTGATCTGTATATATAATCTTAATACCTTATTAAAGTTAAGTGTAAAATTTGAAGAAAAAGCTTGTACTTACTCTATATTCATTAAAATATCTAACTTAATGTGAGAAAGGGTAAAAGTTGTTAATAATAGTTGAGGAAGCGAAAAAGAACCAATTGACTCTATTGTGCCCAAACACTTAATGGTGTAGTGAAAGTTTGGGATTTGTGTTGGTTGATACTCTGTATATATCCGGAACCTTACGTATTAATTTATTTAAAAAAGACTTATTTATGGTAATCATACACCAAGCATGTACTGCGAATGTCATGGTATATAATAAAATACCCACTAGATAACATTTTAAGGTAAGTAAGAAAATTAGAAGCTATCTCTCTGAGAAAAATATTAAACAAATAAATTGCGGTAGTCACGAAAAGTGGTTCAAGAGACCATCCGTTATAAAAATACGCTCATGAATATGCATAAACGTCTTCAGCCTATTAAATGTAATAAAGGTAGAACAAGGTCCCTAATTTTGGTCCTGGAAATTATACTTTCCTTTATTCTGGCCTATTCCTATACAACACCACTTATTACTACTGTGGAAAAACATAACAAATGATCTTCCAAATTCCCATTTACACGGATTCAGGTCAACGTAACGCTAGGTACGGGCGAAGGCCGATGCGTTAACCAACTCTCTCTCCCCGTGGGAACTGTTAGATAAACGGCCCAAATCAGCAGTGGAGAACAGGGGGAACATCATTCTATAGGATCTTGGACTATCAGTAATAACGAAAAGAGTGTGAGGAAGGCAAAAGGGTAAATTGGGAGGGAAAAAGTGGTGGCGACACGGTATGGTAGGCCGCGTTTTCACAGTATTCTCCGAGCATTAAAGGTGAGATTGCTATTTCTTGGGTTCATTATAGTCTCATTCTTAGAAAATATATATTCTTAATTTTAAAAAAATTTGTTTAAAGTCAAAAAAGAGAGAACGCAACGTAAAGCCTGAATCGTAAATTATGATTCAATTTAGGCACAATGTGTGGTTCACTTATAAAACGGTCTCCACACATGAATACAAATTCGAGAAATTGAAAATGGCACCCACCGCGTTAAACAAGTATATATACCACATTTTCCTGTTGTCGAACTATGTGCCCGCTTGATTTGTGATTACAGATCACTTGCGCCACGTCGTCGCTTTACTTCATAACACAGAATAATTTGAAATTATCCCTAAATTACCTTATATTTCAAAAATCTTGTAAAAAATCAATCTCCTGTATATCTTGAACATTTCTTGGTCGTTAAACTCACATTGAAATTAAGGCTTTAAAGTAAATATTTAAAGAACTTAGGACTTGTTTGAGTAATAAAAACTTAAATTACTAACAGATTAAAGCAGAAAAAATAAACGGAGTACCTGATGCCAAGGTAATTGAGGGATGAAAAACAGATAGCTAATATAGTATAGTCAGGATAGAACAATTCAATATACACTGAGCCAACGAGATGCACTTATTCGAATCATCGTGTACAAAGTGAAATAATTTAATAAGCCAGTCTATCTATGACCTGTTGATTGTAGAAAGATGAACATACAAGACGCTGAAAAAAAAATTTTTTTTATTAACAAACCTTAATTAATGAAACTGAGAACAAAAACCCAGCGAGGTCAGCTTTCGGGTGCGATGAGTAAAACTTAAGATTTGAAGTGCTGCTCGAGGATCGGCATCAACACTGGCAATCTGCAGTAGGAATCCAAAACACGGAGTCAATAATGATACAGGAGCTTAATAGTAGAGGTTCTCTGTACACCACAAGGCGGAGGGTAAGATAGCATATATTATAAGATTCAGAATAGGGAATAATGCACTACCTGGTGTTGAAAAACGCAAGGAGGGATGGGTTGGTGGAAAAAAAAACGGGAGCTCATTATAATTGTTTTTTTTAATGGTTTTTTCAATTAATAGTGAGAAAAAACGGATTTTTTTTTCTTTTCTAAAAAAAAAACAGAGGTGTTTTTTTTTCTTTCTTGTTTTGTAAAATACCTCTTTTTCGTATGTATGGGTATGAAAGATATGTTTTAAATGTGATAAGCGAAGTATTATCACAGAACCACTTTTCATAGTGCCTAAATATTCTACTATTAATACAGATTATATATATATATATATATATATTAGTATATATAGTAGAGATAGGGAAAATTGCTCCCTGGTTTAAAAAAGGGTATATATCAATTATATATATATACTAAGACGTCATCAAGATACACTTGTGCAACAGGTTTGATAAATAAATCAGCGGGTAGTACTAATAAATCAATATAGAATATAGTACGAGAATCAAGGTAGGGTATATAAATAATATACTATAGAGTTACTATATTTATACTAAGGATAGAAATAAACAATAGATGGTGTGGATAGAGGCAGTGTATAAAAACATAGTACGCTACAACCGTGAAACTACATCTCAAAATATATATACGTAATTAGAAAAAAAAGCCGGGGTCCGATAAGGGGTTAAAAGAGCAAGGTTTCAAGAAGTTATAAAACATATAATAAGTATGTAATATCAAAATATAATATAAGCGAGCATCATAAGGAACCTAGGAGCGCATTGATATATATGACCAACCATGTTCAATCAATTAGAAGGGAGAACGATGGTTCAACTAAGATTAATAATATTAACTTAAGCACAACCAACTTATTGTTCATCTATTTGACTAAACACTTGCCCAATCAAAGTGCTGAGTTCGTAAGTATGAAAGACTAAACAATTCAAAATATAATCAGTTTTAACGTGCAGATAGAAATACTACAAGTACCAGTGAAAAAGTTTATATTTTAGATTTCTATTGTTAATATAAAATTTGGGGCTCATAAATGAAAAATTTGTAAGAAAACCGGAATTTGTTGTGCGTCCACGAGTAAAGAAGTAACCAAAAGTGATTATAAAACAGGCTGGCGCCGGAACCAAAAACATGTAAGAAAAACGGGGACTATAAGAATTTTTGATGTTTTTAGTATATATATAAAGAATGAAGAAATAATAAGAAAAAAGTGTAGCATTAAAAAATCATATATATAATACTTTTGTTACGCCCAAATTTCATAAAATAAACATAAGTATCCTACTACATAAACCAAACTAATGAAAGCCAACTTAGCTGAGTACGGCGTATATATAATAAGTATGTCATAATTTCATTGAAATCAAAACATAACATATATTATTTTTATTTCTGAAAAAGCGTCTAAAATATATATTTAATGTGGAAATTTTGCGTTAAAAACTCAATTTAAGATAACAAATAAAATAATTTCACAAGTTGAAATTTAGGGAAAATCATGAATCCGTATTTTTAACTATTTTTATATGAGGGTTCTTAGAATTGGGTTGCCTCCACTAGAAATACTGATTGGGCGAACCACGTGCTGAATGCTTTGAAAGAGCAGATCGTAATAAAACTTTACTAAGAAAAGTACTAAAAATGTCTACTTACCAATATTGTCAACCTTCCTGCTCAATTACCATCATTGATGGTATTAAACTTATTGAAGTTTACATCAAGTGGTGAGTCCTTCCTAGGAAACGTCATGGTGACACGCTGGCCCATCAAACAATGATAAAACTATTAAAAAAAAGACACCAAAAACCGAAAAAAAAAATTAAATTACCAAAAACATTTTGGTTCTCGGTTTATTTTATTTTATGTTAACTTATTTCTATTAGTTTAAAAAAAAACAAATCATTAATATATAACCAATATATAGTTTAAAAATATTCTCTTTCAATTCTGTATGCACATTTAGACTATCTGACAATAATACCTATTTAGTAAATCTTAATTTTTAAGAAAGATACCCTGGACTTTTCACTGGATTACTTCATTGGATAGAACAGGCCCATAGCCTATATGATAGGAAATAACACTAAGTGAGCAAAACAACTTACAGTTCAACCCTACAAATTGATGAGATGTGAGATGATTAACGATTACCATTACGAGCGTTAAAACCCGATATAATTTTCTTTGGTGCACCAAAAATTCCTATCTATTTTTCCATAAATTTCCAAATACAATAATATACGTGATGAACAAAGTTTTAAGCTTAAAAAACTTATATAGCTCAAAAAAAGAAGTTGTGGTTGCGTTTGAGCAAAATTTTAAGATAAACACAAATACATTTAAAACACAGCCATGTGGAAAAGTTTTCATAGGATTACTGTTGCAGAAAACTCGAATGGAACATTCCAAAACAGACATATTTTTAATAGAGTCGACGTCTTTACAGAGAAAAATGATCAATTCCGACTTATAACGAGAGTTACTAAATTTGGAACAAACTTCGCAGAACACTTGAAATGGAAAAATGTTATCATGAGAGCAGCAATTCAGTATCAGACTTTGTAGCGTATTGTGTAGAAGAACTGAGCAATTATATAAGTTTTTTAGTTAGAAGATCGAGGCCTTTGCTTATCCCAACCAGACATACTAATGCTGAACACATTCTTCAATCTATTTCTGCCACTGCGTCAATTATTAGAATTTTGGTGAAGAAACAATTTCAAGTACCTCCACATCCTCCATACAGCGTCCAGATCTATCTGTGCGATTCCTACCTCATCGCTTAAATAAAAGAAACTATAAAGAATAGATAATGAGTTGAAATTTACATTTAAAAAACGGTCAAATTTGAGAGACAGCTTAACAAAACCATTTTATATGTAAATCTCACTTTTCAGTCATGTGTATGTCTGAATATAGGAAAACCCATAATTTCAAAAATAGTCAAAACACTAACTTGTAACACTTTCAGAATGCTGAACTATGAACTAACAGCATTCAAGCCGTTAAAGAAGAAAACTGACTCAATATTTAATGATTTACAACTAGCTAATAATTCAAATGCTTGCAAATATGAACAGGAGAAATATGCCCCGACCCCGGTACGAGTCGATGATAATGTTCTTAATTCCGAAATGGTAAATAATTGATCTACCCCAAAGCTTGGGAATCCTTAGCAAGTTGAGTAAATTAACTTTTTACCTTTTATAAACCAAAGGGGGTCTATTATTCCTTCAAAGAGAGGAACCTTAATGATAATATTTGCCGGTATAAACTTGAATTTATCAATATAAAAACAAAGATATTGAGAGATTACAATGAAACACAAAACTACATGTCAACTATATAAAGTTAAGCACACCTTAAAAATAAAGCGAGAACTATACATAAAAACACTTATCCTTCTTTTTTTGCTGGACCTTTAAAACAATTAAATTGTGGCTAATTAATCTAAATATGAAACATTTGGATGTTATAGTATTTTTTGCAATATTTGGCGTGTTGAACAATACCGCGTTTATGAAAACTCTCAGAGGTTTCCGCAGCAAACATCCAAGACATATAAGCCAAATAATTTCAATTGTTGAAAGTTTCAATTCTTAGCTGAGAAAAAAATAAATTCATATGATATCACTTTATTAAGTGATATTGTGCCAGACAGGGCTTTGCCTAAATTTATACTAATATATATATGTAATAGAATATATATTATACTATATATTGTACTAAAAATTAATAAGTAAGCCAAAACGTTAATTTTGCAAGATATTAATATTATTTGTAGAAGTACGATAACTTAAAATATTTTTTATTAATATAAAATCAAAGTAGGATATTCATACAATCAGTAAGAAAGTAATTATATTTTAGCGTATATTAATAAAAACAAAATATTGAAATTTAATATTTAAAAATAAACTCAGTCAAGCAATAGGAGATGGGTACATTGAACCTTTTATCCATGCTTTATTTTAATTAAATTATGTACTTATAAGAAAACAAAGCCACTAAATGAATATTTTTCAAATTAAGCTGAAATTATATATACATATAACAACGTTTATTTATAAAATATATCATCTTCCTTTTTTATACCTGATTTAAGAATTACCAATAATAATAATATGTTACAAAGTTTTCGAAAATATATTTAGGAGTTTAAAAAAAAAAGTATACCTATACATATTATTTTTAAGAGCTTTATCCAGATCTATATGTTTGGCCATATCCAAAAATATCCAAAGGTCATCTACTTTCGGCTTGCGTTCGAAACCTATACCTACATAGTGTAAATCAGAATAGAATGTTATGTTAATATTATAATACACTTTCTTTGTCAACTATATAAATACCAATTATACTAGGTTATTTTACTAACAACTAAATGATAAATAGTTTACCCTCATATTACGCTAGTATTTAAATCTATAATTATAATAAAAATACAATTATATAAAATTAATAATTGAAATTTCTGTAAATTAATATATATAAAAAACGTCAACTTCTGAATGTTGCTGTTCATGGGCCGCTGTTAAATCAAATGATGTTAACTGTTTATACCATGCCCGCGAATATTTAAAACCATAAGTATACAAATTTTTAAAATTTCTTACCTTGTGTCTCGCTTTTTTATAAACTGTTAAAACCTTGCCATTCAATGTCAAACAACATAATTTTCAATAATTGCTTCAGCCCATGATACTTAATCAGCCACCGTTAAAAAACTCAATTTTAGATGAACATTTAAATTTTTCGCAGAACATATATAATTATTTCAAACAATTCTGTGGTGTAATATATATTCTCACAAGGACACTAAATCAAGTGTGCCTCATACGTATCTTATAAGACAGTCTTTCTAATTATGACTATATTTAAATGCGCATTCATCATTATGAATTGCCGTTGAAAACTTTTGGAAAGCAATAAAAATTTTAGAAAACAGGTTAAACATTTTTTATTAAAGACATATAAAACAACACACTAATGAAAAGATATATATATGACACCGTCTCCCATTACATGATATTCAAAAGTAAAAGCACTTAATAAAAAAAAGTTAAAAGATTTTATTTCTTGATTAATTACTACGGTTTTTATGTCTTTGTCCTTATAACCGCTGTTATTCTAACGATCTTAGATTAAACAAAATAACGTTACTTTACGAAAAAAAATTAATTAAGCGTCAGTTTTTCTTGAAATTAAATTACATTCCTAAAGATGATTATCAAAGCTGAAAATAGTCATCAAATCAACCTCAAATTATTACTCTTTATCATCAGGTCTGGAACTCCCTCAGAAGTATGTCTGAAGTCCTGCCAATACCTGGTTTTTAAACACAAGGCACCTCCAGAATATCATGCCAGCAAATTCTACTTTGTTATTGAAGAAGAGAGACATCTTCTGCCTAGGGTAGGCATTACTACATAAAAAATTTTAAATAGGTATGTCAGAGAGTGAGTCCTATGCAGAATTGTAGTTAGGAGTAAAGCAGAACATTACTTTTCAATTTCTGTGACCTTTTTTCTGTAAAGTTACGTTTTAATCTGAACCCTTAATTAAGATTGTTATGGAATTAATTATATATAGTATATATAGACTATATATATGATATAGTACTATTATATATGAAAACTCTTGAAAATTAATGAAAATAAGCTAGCCGTACTCAATATTCATTAATGAATAGTTTTAATATTCAATTATTTGGATGATATTTAAAAGACCATAGGTGGACTATATCTTCATATACAAATACTATAGATGATATAATAAATATTGGGTAGCTATATAATATATATATATATATACTTTAATTAATAAATTAATAAATTAAAATATTAGATATAATAATTATAATCTAAATATAAAAATAATAGCGTTAAGAACGAAAAATAACAACCTATAAATATATCAAATATGTAATTAAAAAATCCTTACAATTCGTCCGTCAACCTATTATTTACCTTTTCAAGTATTGAAACCACCTATATTATATATTTGCAATATAATGCCTATATAAAATAATTACTACGTTTAAAAAATAATTATAATAAATACTCACTAATATATATTTAAATTGAATATTTAACCAAATAATTTTATCATAAATTTATAACAGTCATAACAAATATTTATAGGAATAAATTATTATTCAGTTATATTAAGTTAAATGTATGTTCTTTAATAAATTATTATGCTGAATATTAATGTATACTAGAATATATTTCTATATGTGACAAAACGACTACGCTGTCTTTTAAGTCAAGTAATACTTTAGAATGTGGAAGGTACTTTACAATTTTATGTGTTTGGTATCTACACAAGCAAGTACGGGTCCATTTTTTTCGCGTATATTATTAAGCGTATATGTCATCAGAATTTGCCTATTTGCGTGTTACGAGTTTGGGCCCAGTCTTGCTATTCAAGGACTTTCCGTTCATCATCAATCTTAATATTGATCAGAAAAAAATAAACCTACAGAATAAGTCGAGAATATCCAAAACTATCATCTATTTAACTTTTAGTTAAGACATGGATAATCTTGATGGAATAAACAGGTATTGACTTTTCAGCGCCTTTTTTTTAAATAATCATGCATATTATAAGAAATGAAACAACAAAAATTATATTTACAATTTATTCCTAATTCCCAATAACTCAGAGTGCCCTGATATAACGTACCGCTTAAAAACTCAATTCATGAGGTAACTATATTATCCAAAATTATGATATGTGTCTATTAAAAATGAATTTGGCCAATAATTTTTATGCAAATTAGTTGACCTATTATGGAGAAACGATGTAAAATTTATTCACATGCTAATGCTTATCTAAGCCAACAATGAAATTTTTAAAGAAAAAAAAATAGTCCCACTCTCTCTCTGTCGTCCCAAATTTTAGTTGAAAACACCAATATTTTTTTAACTAAATTCGTTTGGAAATATTTTTTATTTTAAAACAGGTTTTCACAACTACGAAAATATTGGTTAAGCCCGGAAATTTGTTTAAATTTGTTGATCTATAATAAACGAAATATTGATTACTTTCCCTCTTAAACTATAGTTAAATATCATTTTCATTGCTTGGGACCAAAACGCAAAGTAATGAACGGTTCCTTTAAGACATGCCATCCTTGATAATAAGGTTAGTTCAATTATTTTATAGTAATAACTCGTTTGCATACTATTATCATGTATGTCTTTTACAGCTTCTAAAAAGAAACTTTTTTTTATTAATATTAGCGTATATTATATCGAATAGCATGAAAAAAAACACTATATAAGTTTTTTTTTCTCTCAGAATGCTTGAAACTAAATTAGCCATTTTTTACAATGTTACAGCATGAATCCGTTCAGAAAAAAATATCTGAGTTTATTGTGGAATGAGCAAATGCAAAAAGATTAGACGGGAATCATTTTTGCTCGAATATTTCAAGTCTTGAAGAAAAAAACTTTATTCTTTATCCTTATTCATGCTTGAAATTTCTAAGCGACAAATGAAGATTTGGACTGATAATAATCTTTGTAAGTTTTACTCTTTATCGTATTTCTATTTAAATTCTATCTTCTCTTGTTATCTCATCGCTATCTTCGTCATGTGGCTAATTATGAATATTCTGTCCCTGCGACATCATTATATATCTTTTCTACAGAATATAAATCACATAACTCCCAATCATCAGCTCATCTTTTCAAAATTCTTGCCATCTAACTGGATATCAATTATTTTGAAAGGCTCTTTTATTAATCTTAGTTTTAATTTTATTTTAAAAATCTTAAAAAGCACACATCTGTGGTTTTCACACACTAATGAATATATTTGGTATAACCCGATCCGTGTATATATACCATATAATAATTACTAAATATTGTAAAACCCTTCCTATTACGAAAACTACGTTGACTCAATTGTTGTAGACTTCGCTTAAACAACCTTAAAAACAAAGACAATTTTTAAAACAATATAAACGGAATTATACTTACTATTCCATCTTTTATGTTTATTTTTTGATTATTAGTATTTCATTTTAAGGTATTTCCCATATTTCACATTTTTTTGAGTAGCTATTCAATTTCTCCTAAAATTTGCAAACAAACTATCTGAATAGTTTTCATTTATTCTCATCTACTATTACTTTGCTTGCTAGTACACTTCCCTATTTGACCTTTCTAATACTTTTTCCGACTTAAAATAATCTCTACTAGTATTTGGGCAATTCTCCTAAATAGATTACAATTTAACAATAATATATCGGTTGATACGAATATGTGTAGGTATACCCGTATATCGTCACCGGAAAAAACCTGGACGTAACTTTTAAGGAGGGCTTGCTATCAATATTGTATATTTTCATTCTTCTTCTCACATTGCATGTACTTTAAAGGTGGCAACAAAATTTCTGTAAAACCCTGTAAAAACGTGTCTTCCTCATTTTTCATCGTCTTCTCATTTCCTCGCTTTTGAATTCTAGTTGAAACTGTGTTTACTTTTGTATTACAAGGCTCGTTACAAGTACCTCCATGTAAGTTATATCATACTTTTTTTTATCTAATATAGCAGAGGTATTGTTGTCTTACAGTACCCTAACCCACACGACTATCAATTATTTAATGATTGTTCATTGGTCCTCGTCCAATTCTTTATTAATGTTTCGTTTGTAAAATAAAATCTCACTCTTAATATTAATTATTTAGTATATTTTCGAAAAACTAAATGTTATCTTCTAGTATATTCTGACTATTACATTAAGAAACAGCACCATTTATTTTCCTTGAAATGCACTATACACTTCGTCCCAGATTATATAAATATGACGAGTCACCCTTTATATAAACCATCTAGCAACAGTTGGGTAGAGCTTAAAAGTGTCTGGCTCCTAATCACTAGTTTGTTATTTCTTTAACCGGTGCACACTATCGTATCTGTCGTCTCTCTTTTCAACTGTGCTTTGATAGAATATATTGTACCAAATGATTTTTATTCATCATCCAATATACTAAACCATCTACTCAATTATTTGTATTTTCTGTACTTCTATTCATACGTTTTGTCTGAAAAACAAAAATGCAGTGAGTAATAAATACCAGGTAGATTAAAAGGGGCATACTTCTCCAATGTAACTATATTAAAGTGTTTCATTGAACACACCTTAGCGCAAGAAACGATTTTTATGCCCTTAGCCAGATGCCAATAATCTGTGATAACATTTTTTTTACTCAGATGTCCAATTCACTTGATGCTCATACCATGTTGTTAGGGGTATTAGAACTAGATATGTTAATGATTCCCTTAGCGTATACATCCTCATACACCTCTTGTCTACCATTAAACCACAATCTACTTCTTCCTTTCATGAGGATGCATCTTTCCCATGCAGCTTGTGAGTACTCTAATCTAATATAATTTGATACAGGTTCACCTTGGTGTGCGATCAGGTGCAAAATTCTGAAAAAATGGATTTATCACGCAATCCAAGGTCTTCATGTCTTTGAGAACTTCTCAACCCTGATCAGACATAAGTTACCGATTAGGACTCGGTCCAAAATATTATAAATCCCACCTTTTCAAATCTAGAGTTAACTTTATCGGTTATAAAATTTCTTAATTTGACTTACGTTTGTATTTGCTTAAACCACTTATTAGCTGCCTGTGTTCTATATCGAATTGTTGCACGAGTGTATTCTCGTAATCCAATCAACTAACTTAAAAAAAATTGATAAATTGGTACTTCCAAAATGTCTCTGGACCAAATCGCAATTGAATGTTTCATAAATCTTACCTTGCTTAAATTTGGCTAGTAAAAAAGTCTAACACCGGACTATATTGAGGTAACTTTTTTCGATATTATAGAAGAAAGTTGTTTTCATTATATCAATTTTTTATGACTGATTTCACATCTCTTCACAATTCACGCCTAAAACAAGGAATATAGTTCTACGAAATTTTCTTTCTTACATTATTCCAAAATCTTCTTTCACTGCGTTACTAAGTTCTTCTTTGAGAATTAAGCAATTTTGTTTTCATTGTTATTAAACAATTTTTTTTATTCCCACCAATGCGCGCAATTGTCTTTGTTAGTCTTTTTTCAATTTTTCTTTTCTATCCTTTAAATGATTCAAAATCAATCTATCCAACTATTTCTTTAAAAATGACTTTATAGTATCTCCAAAACATAGTGTTTCCTTTTGCTCCTATGCCTATCCTAGGAAATAAGATGCGATGGAATGTCACTCCTTCGATGTATCAAAATAGTTTACTCACTTTCATTAGGATTCAAATCATCCAAATGTCAACAGCTTCGGGTCCTTCAATGTGTTTTAAATCATTAAAAATTTCATTCTTTTCATAGCTGACTCCAAATTCTTTGTTAATCACCAGTAAATACTGGATAATAATTATCCCAAATTAATCCGTCCCATCTAAATTTGCTTATTTTGAGTTATTATAAAGTTTAAAGTCAAAAAA
>JABUQX010089161.1:10000-17500 GCA_015478945.1 Trachelipus rathkii | reverse complement strand
TATTATTATTATTTTTATTATTATTATTATTATTATTATTATTATTATTATTATTATTATTATTATATTATTATTATTATTATTATTATTATTATTATTATTATTATTATTATTATTATTATTATTAATTATTATTATTATTGTTTTATTATTATTATTATTATTATTTTTATTATTTTATTATTATTTATTATTATTCTATTATTATTATTATTATTATTATTTTATTATGATTATTATTATTATTTATTTGTTTTTAATATTGTTATTATTTTTATCATTTCTTTAATTTTATGATTATTTTTATAATTATTTTTTTTTATCATTATTTCCATTATTATCATTTTAACATTTATTATTTTTATTATTTTTAGTTTTATTATTTTTAGTTTTATTTTTATTTTTATTCTTATTTTAATTATTTTTATTTTTATTTTTAGTTTTATTTTTATTTTTTTTTCTTTAAATATTTTTATTATTATTATTATTATTATTTTATTATTTTATTATTATTATTATATTATTATTATTATTATTATTTAATTATTTTTATTATTATTATTATTATTATTATTATTATTATTATTATTATTATTATTATTATTATTATTATTATTATTATTATTATTATTATTATTATTATTCATTATTATTATTACTGATTTTGATTATGTTTATATTATTCTTATTATTTATTATTATTATTATTATTATTATTATTATTATTATTATTATTATTATCATTATGTTAATGAAGGGTTCTTCCCCTCTTTTGTTTTAATATGTTCCTTTAAAATTAATTTTAATGTTTTCTTCCTCTTTTTTTCTGACTAATATTATCATTTTAATAATATATTTACTTAACGTTGATGGTATTAGTAAATCAATAATTTAAAGTATTCTTTATCGTTTTCTTTATAATATCCTGGGGGAAGGTATTGCTTATTAAATTCTGAGTTATTCTTTAATTTCTTTATCAAAAGAGTCCAATCAGACGATATCTTAAACGCTCGGTGAACTAAAGTTTTTATGGTAGAAATTCTGTAGATTGAAGGGGTGAGGAAGTAGAAATTCAAGTATGTTCCTTTATCTGTAGATTTAACGTAGACACTTCTATCAATTTTTCCAACCTCTAATTTTACTGTTACTATTTAAGAAATTAATATAGTTATTTTTATGCCTTTTCATAAATTTTAAACCACTAGGATTTACCATATTAGATTTGAACTCTTTAACATGTTATGTGTCGTTAAATATCACAAAAGTGTCGTCTACGTATAGAATGTAAAAGATAGGATTGAAAGGGGCGTTTTCATTAAAAATAATTATTTTCTACTGATCACATGTAGAAATTTGCGAAAGTTGATCCTTAACGTGTTCCAATAGACACGCCATTTTTTTGAAAGTATGTCTTGCCACTAAAGTTTAAATTTGTTTTAGTAGTAAATATATAAAGTAACCTTCTCACAATGTCTTCTATGAACGGTAGTCGTTTTATATTTTGATGATAAACATTTTCCAATATTATGTTAATGGTTTTAGGTATAGGAACATTCGTGGAAACTATTAATAGTCTTTTGTTTTGAATTTTGAATTTGGGTGAATTTTGTTTTACCATTAATGATAGTGTTTTGCTTTTCAATGTTCTGCTTTATTCATGACTAATACCCTGCCTCCCTTATCAGGTCTTTGTATAACTATTTTGTTGCTATGCTTAAGGGATTTAATAGCAACTTTCAATTCGGTGTTTAAAGGATCTTTGAACAACTCTTTCGTGAAATGTAATCCAAAGGTTTTCAGTTTAGATTTAAAATCGTCTTCATTGCTAATATTTAATTATTATTATTATTATTATTATTATTATTATTATTATTATTATTATTATTATTATTATTATTATTATTATTATTATTATTATTATTATTATTATTATTATTATTATTATTATTATTATTATTATTATTATTATTATTATTATTATTATTATTATTATTATTATTATTATTATTATTATTATTATTATTATTATTATTATTATTATTATTATTATTATTGTAAATATTTTAGGATTATATTATGTAACTTTAAAGAGCCAATGAACTCTTTCACTTAGAAATTTATTATAATAATAAATATGTGTATCTTATTTTGTATAAATTTTCATGTGCTCCTAGGACGAGACCGTCACCCCAGAAGCCATTTCAATTATATTAATGATATATAAAATATGTTAAGGAATTTTGTTAACCTTTAACTGAATAAAGCCTATATGAATTAAGATGAATTATTATTATTATTATTATTATTATTATTATTATTATTATTATTATTATTATTATTATTATTATTATTATTATTATTATTATTATTATTATTATTATTATTATTATTATTATTATTTTATTTTTATTATTATTATTATTGAAATTATTATTATATTATTATTTTATCATTATTATTCATTATTATTATTAATCTATTATTTTATTATTTTATTTATTATTATTATTATTATTATTATTATTATATTATTATTATTATTATTATTATTATTATTATTAGAGTGAAAAAAAAACAAAATATTTTTTGGAAAAAACAACTCAATGTTTTTTATAAAAGAAAATAAAAACGTTTTTTTTTTGTTTATTTGTTGTTTTTTTACCTTCAAAATTAACATTTTCATTTTCTTACAACATTTATATTAATGTTTTAATAAGTTTTGGAGTCAAAATATATACTTCAAGCACTCAAAAAAGAAAAAACAATTTAATTTTAAACAAGACATATTTTCACTTTTCTCATACCCATATTTCGGATTATTTTTCAATATATATATATATATATATATATATATATATAGATAAAAAAAAAATATAAAATATATATATATATATATATATATAATATATATATATATATATATATATATATATATATAATATATATATATACCTTAATTATATATAGTATAATATATATATATATATATATATATATATATTATAATATATATATATATATATATATATTATTATATTATTATTATAATATATTATATATATATTTATAATATATCTATATATTATATATATATATAGTATATATATATATATATATATATATATATATATTATATATATCGTATATATTATATATATATATATATATATATAATATATATATATATATATATATATATATATATATATATATATATATATATTAAATATATATAAAATATATATATATATTATATTTATATATATATATATATATATATATATATATATATAGTATAAAATAATATATACATTTTTTTATATATATATATATATATATATATATATATATATATATATATATTAGACTGATGCAAAATATAGGGATAAAAATTTTTTTTTAGTTTTTCAACAAGACACCCGCCAATTTTGTTTATATTGTAAAAACAACATTGGGTGCAAAATTTTATTGTGATTGAATAAAAATAAGAGGTTGCTACCAAGGTTCGAAATATATTGTTCGCTGATTTTCACACTACCCATTGAGGTACAGCGTATAGCGCGTTAACTTTTTTTAAAGTGGAAGTTTCCCCATGAGGCATATAATAACCACATACAGTTTCATCTGTTTATTATATATTATTGTTCCCTATGATGTAAGAGTATTGTTTTCTTGTTTTTGTTGGCAATAGATATCCTGTAATGATGTATATAACTTGTTGGAGGTACTGTTTCTGCTCTTCATCATTTGTTATCAGTTTGTTGCATTCTTGTGTTAGCCGCACACCCCTCTCTGCAGTATCATTTACAACTTTTAGCTCTCTTACGATTTCTCTTGCTTTCATATAGCTCTCGTCATCATTTCACTCTGCAGCATCTTTGTCTAGAAATGTGTGAGGCAATGATAGTATGTCAAAGAATCGTTTTGTGTTGGCTGTATACGAAATCCTGCAAGTAGTAGGAAGGGCTTTTTGGAGAACGTAGCTCCGCCCCCTTTTTGACCGTTTGGTCATTTTGACCAACGGTAATTTTTTGTACATTATATATTTTTTTAAATACTCACGTAGGTTCATGGGTGTTTTTTTTTTTTTTTTTTTTTTTTTTTTTTTTTTTTTTTTTTTTTTTTTTTTTTTTTTTTTTTTTTTTTAATGGTAATAACCTTGTTGACTTGCGTCCGCCATTTTGTTTTATAAAGCGTTGCGTCTTGTTAATTTATTTTCAATCGTCGCGTTCGTCGGGATGAATCGCAAATTCATCGTCGCGTTCGTCGCGTTTAATCGTCGCAGTCATCGTCGTTGTCGCGTTTAATCGTCGCGTTTTTTTAACAAGTTCCGCGGAGTCCGTCGCATTCGTAGCAAAGAACCACGCACAAAGAACCGCAAAGTAGCAAGGCCAATAGCTAAGGTGTACTTTCATACGTTGTAATTATTTTAACTTGAAACAACGAGAGTTCAAGGCAAGTATTATATTTTTACGAAAACACGCCGTTTTTATTAAAACTTATACCAAATATTTTATTGATTCTCCGAGAACCATACTATATTTTCAAATTCATCTTTCACTATATATATATATATATATATATATATATATATATATATATATATATATATATATATATATATATATATTATATATATAATAAATATATATTTTTTTATATATATATATATAATACCTATCATAATACGCTTTTATGCAAAAGGAATTATTTGGGTTTTTTTAAAATATTGTAAAGGAATATTGTTTCATCAAACTGGCCAGGTCTGCAATGTAACTATATTCTTTACAGCTCCTGAATAGGAACTTCCTCTTCACCTTAAAGGTGCAAAAGGCATTCTAAATAAACAAAGACATTCGAGTTTTTCAAAAAACTCCATGCCCTTATTAATCTTCCCAAATAACTATTCATAATTAACATAGCCTGAAGTTATAATACATAGCTTTTCAAATTTATAATAAAAATAATTTAACATATTTTTAATTAAATAAAATAAAAATATTTATTTAATATTTATACAGAATATAATAAATATTTTTCTCCGAGGGGCTAACTAATATAATTTATTTATTAACTAGTCCAATTTATTTATTTCATTACTGTATATATATATATATATATATATATATATATATATATATATATATATATATATATATATATATATAATATAATATATATATATATTCATATATTCTAATATAATATATATATATAAAATGCTATCTGGCATCCTCTCTGAAATCCTGAACACGTCTTCCTCTCTCGAAGAGTTTTTATATTTTTCGTTTTAAATGTTTCGTACAGGATATTGCACATATAGGAGTTAATTCATAATATACAATTTAAACTTGTAAAATAAAAGCATTTATAACATTTACAATATTTTATAATGTATTTGATATGGATATACTTTCTCTAATGCATCTAAACCGATTTCGAAGACAAACGTGAGGGGATAACTAATATAATTTATTTATTAACTAGTCCAATTTATTTATTTCATTACTGTGTATATATATATATATATATATATATTATATATATTATATATATATAATATAGCTATATATATATATATATATATATATATATATATATATATATATATAAGTAATATAATATATATATTATATATATATTATATATATAGTTATATATACTAATAAAATGCATCTGGCTGCTCCTCTGAAATCCTGAACACGCTTTCCTCTCTCGAAGAGTTTTTATATTTTTCGTTTTAAATGTTTCGTACAGGATATTGTACATATAGGAGTTAATTCATAATATACAATTTAAACTTGTAAATAAAAGCATTTATAACATTTACAATATTTTATAATGTATTTGATATGGATATACTTTCTCTAATTCATCTAAACCGATTTCGAAGACAAACGTGGAATCATTATTTTTATCTCACTCGGGTAGGTTTATTAACGCAATGTGTGCGAATGAAGAAACAAAATGCAAAAATACAAAAAACTGATTTTGAACGTGACGTTACAGCAACATAACAGGACAATATAGCATTAGAGTTTTTTTAGTAAAAATACCTGCCGTTGCCTGTGCTAAAAGCCTCAAGTTCAATTTGAATATTAATACCAACATTAAGCAAGAGAAGTTTGTTCATAGGTAACTTTATAAGTAGTTATTATATATATATATATATATATATATATATATATATATAGTAGGTATATATATATAATATAGTATATATATATATATATATATATATATATATTATATATTATTACTCGTAAGTGGTGTTCTATTTATCTATTAGTGTTCTATGAGAATTAGATGAGTGCCAGGTGAGTGCAAGGTGAGTGCCAAGTGCCAAGTGAGTGGCACATAGTGCCAAGTGAGTGCCACATAGTGCCAGCTGAGTGCTTAACTTTTTTCAAGCTTTTCTAGCCTCCTTTCGAGCCTAGAATAGCCCTTAATATGGGTGTCTAGCCTATTGTTATATAGGTATTGAGGATTCGATCTGGTGTATATTAAGCAAGTTGCTAGGTATGCTTCTATATGAGTTTGCATTTTTTCTAGCATTTCTAGCATGACAGAATACACACACAACACACAACACACTCACACCCAGATGGCACACACCAACACACAGCCTATGTCACTTACACTCGCCCATGACACTACGCTACCTATAGACACTTGCCCTTACCACACACACACACACACCCACACACACACGCACCACACAATACACGCCATTACAACAGCAGAGCACACATAACACACTAATGTCACTAATAGCAACATAACACTGAGTGACACGTTATACATAGTCCATATGACACTTACCTTACACACTCACTCAGTCACTATACACTTATACACTCGGACACCCCACGCATATTTTGATGTTTTCTTTGAAATATTGGATGTTCCTATATGACTGGTTTATCTTTGATATCAGAGATTTCTTGGATTGGTTTCAGCTTCGGAGGAGCTCTGCAGCTCGTTACTAGGCCTTATAACTCATATATATATTAACATTATTTTTTCTTTATATTTTTACTTAATACTTTTTAATTATAAATTTTTAAAAATTGTATGTAAAAGAAAAAATCCAGAGTGTCTGATATATAATATTTATTTTACTACAATTGTAAGGAAAATATTTATTAAAAACATAAACTTTACATACCTTAAACAGTAAATCAGTAATAAAGTAGATGTGTTTACCTTAAACCCTAAGGGATTAGTATGCTTTTGTTTTACTGGCTTTACTGCTTTAACTTTCTGTTTACTGCTTAACTTTCTGGCTTTAACTGCTTTTTTAACTTTCTGCTTTACTGTTTAAACTTTCTGCTTTACTGCTTTACTTTCTGTTTTACTGTTTTAACTTTCTGCTTTAACTTTCTGCTCATATGTTGTACTGCTTTAACTCATATTATTTATTAACACTTACGTAGCCTTAAAGGGCACGTAAATCAGTAAATCAATAGAGGTGTTACATACCCCCAAAGGGGGATTGGT
>JABUQX010089161.1:0-5000 GCA_015478945.1 Trachelipus rathkii | reverse complement strand
TCAGGCACACGAAAACCAACGTATGTTAAAAGGAGTATACTGTAGTCCTGAGCTAGAATTAGCTGCAGAGAAAGGCTATGAGATTAAAAAGATCCATGAAATATGGAAATTTACACCTTCAAATGACATATTCGGGAAATACGTTGAAACATTCTTGAAATGGAAGACTGAGGCTTCAGGGTTGCCAGATGGAATAACCGATAAAGACTGTTGAAGAATTCCTTCAATACCTGCAAGATTTCAAGAACATTGAGGGCGTAACACTTGATCCAGCCAATATTAAAAGTAATCCTGGAATGCGTTATATAGCTAAATTACTTCTCAATTCATTATGGGGAAAACTAGCTCAACGTATTCCAAAGAATGAGGATATCGTATGCACGAGCTATGCACAGGTCTGGGAATTAATGAAGAGAGCTGATCTTAAGGTAGAATATATTTGTAGCGGATGATAAAACATATAGTTGAAGTTTACACCATACTGGCTTACTATAAAAGGCAAAGGCACGAATGTAGCTTTGTTGCAATCCTTTTCCACAGCTTATGCTAGGGTAGAATTATATAATCTCCTCGATTCTCTAGGTCAACGCGTACTTTACTGTGATACCGACAGTTGTGTTTTCACAGCCCGTAAAGGTCAATATATTCCTGATACTGGAAAATTCTTAGGAAACCTGACGGATGAAATAGGGCCTGGAGATATAGCTGATAGTTTTGTGTGCACTGGCCCTAAATCCTACGCCATTCGGATAAAGAAGAATGACTCAAGTTATGCTTACATCTTAAAAGCAAAAGGATTAAGAACTTTGAAACAAGACCCGAACTACATAGTTAATTTCAGGCATGGCGAAGATAACTTCGATAAGATATTAAGATGTCGAAAAACTAAGAATCGTGATTGGATGGTCTTAAACGACGACAATCACTTCTACAATATGATCAAGGATACAGACGTAACAGCATTAGCCGTTACGCAAATGATGAGTGAAGATGATGAATCTTCACTTCACAAAGATATCCATAATCTAGATGACTCAGACCAACCACATGTAAATACCGAAAACCATTACCGCGAAGTTAAGGTTCCTGATATGAAAATGCGGGCCGATAAACTAGGAATGTCATTTTAATACGGTATTACAGGTTTCCGCTATACATCAAATAACGGAACTGTCGAGTAGTGCCGCACTGTACGCACAGGATATGATACGGAACGTTAATTCCAATTGTGTAATTTAAAGGATATTTTTAACCTATGTAGATTTTGCATGTAATACATTTTGGTAATATATGTGTTTAGACCTATCTATAGTATTTATTTGTATTACTCTTCATTACCATTTTTATTTTCTGGGTTGCATTATTTCTATTTTATTTATTGTGTTGGGCAATTTTGATTTATTTATCTGGCTTGGCATTTATTGATTTTATTTTTGATTACATATATTTAAGGCGTAATATGAAAGTCCCATTAGTCGATGTGGTGTGTGTGTGTGTGTGTGTGGTGTGTGTGTGTGTGTGGGTGTGCGTGTGTGTGTGTGTGTGTTGTGTGTGTGTGTTGTGTGTTTAAATAATAGACATTGCAGTAAATGGCACTAAGAATAAAATAGTAATAATCAATAATAATATAAAAATATGATGGCAAACAGTAAAACATATAGTTAAAGCAGTAAAACTAATGAGTTAAAGCAGTAAAGCAGTAAAAACAAAAGCATACTATGCCCTTTGGGGGTATGTAACACCTCTATCTGATTTACTGATTTAACGTGTTTAAGGTACGTAATGTTAATAAATATTATGAGTTAAAGCAGTACAAACTATGATTACAGAGGCGCAGTATAGAGCAGAAAGCTTAAAAAACAGTACAAAACAGAAAAGTTAAAGCAAGTAAAGCAGAAAGTTAAAGCAGTAAAGCAAAAGCATATTAGCAGTAAAACGAGTTAAAGCAGTAAAGCAGTAACAAAAGCATACTAATCCTTAGTGTTAGGTAACACTTCTATTGAGTTTAACTGATTTACTGCTTTAAGGTATTTAAAGTATATGTTTTTAATAAAATTTCGTACCATTGTAGTAAAATAAAATGATTATATATCAGACACTCTGATTTTTTTTTCTTACATACAATTTTTAAAAATTTAATAAAAAAAGTATTAAGTAAAAAGTATTAAGTAAAATATAATGTTAATAAATATGTTTTAAATAATAGGGCTGCAATGAGTTTACAAGTTTTAGGTCTTGCGAAAAATGTTTTTATAAAAATGTTATAACTATGAAATAAAATGAATGACCTCATAGTTAAATTTTGAATAGTTTTACATTGATGTCATTTTATCGTTTGAGCGGGAATTATTGCGCTGCGGCGCACAGCGGCGGGGCGGGTACAGGGCTGGAACCGCAGTGGTTCTTTGTGCGTGGTTCTTTGCTACGAATGCGACGCGGACTCCGCGGAACTTGTTAAAAACGCGACGATGGCTTGGACGATGATTTGCGATTACCCGACGACGCGGCCGATTGAAATTATGACGAGATTAACAAGAGATTTATAATACAAATGGCGGACGCAAGTCACAAGGTTGGTTGCTTTTTTAAAGAAAAAAAAAAAAAAAAAAAAAAGAGGTTTCTCAAAAAATAGGGTTTCAAAAAAGGTCAAGGCACAAAAAAAGTTAAGGTAAAAAATTCAGGTTGCCAAAAAGGTCAAGCCCCAAAAGTCAAGGACAGGTAAAATTTTGGGCGCAAAAAGGTCAAGGTCGGTAAAGATTACGTTGGTCAAAATTGACCCAGCGGTCGTCAAGGTCAAAAAGGGGGCGAGCTACGTGTCCAAAATGACTGCTACTACTACTTATTACATCTTACTTCCCTCTCCGAGGATTTTCATCTGTCAGTCGCGCGAGGGGTTTCTCCAGAACATCTCTTTGCTGGCACACCCACCTTTTTTGACTTGACTGACCGCTAGTCATTTTGACCAACGGATTTTTACCTGACCTTGACTTTTTTTGGCCAAATTTTTTACGCTGTCGTTGGACG
The DNA here is from genome assembly GCA_015478945.1 of Trachelipus rathkii. Classification (NCBI taxonomy): domain Eukaryota; kingdom Metazoa; phylum Arthropoda; class Malacostraca; order Isopoda; family Trachelipodidae; genus Trachelipus; species Trachelipus rathkii. The sequence continues at coordinate 1,976 of JABUQX010089161.1, read as the reverse complement.
CTTTGGGGCTTGACTTTTGGGCTAGCCTGAATTTTTTTACCTTAACTTTTTTGGGCTTGACCTTTTTTGAGAACCTATTTTTGAGACAACCTCTTTTTTTTTTTTTTTTTTTTTTTTTTTTTTTAAAGCAAAACCTTGTTGATTGCGTCCCGCATTTTGTTTATAATCGTCTTGTTAATCTCTCGTGCATAATTTTCATCGTCGCGTTCGTCGGTTGAAATGCAATTCATCGTCCAAGCCATCGTCGCGTTTCTAAGCAGTTCCGCGGAGTCGCGTCGATTCGTAGCAAAGAACCACGACACAAGAACGCACTGCGTTCCAGACTGTACCCGCGCGCCTGCTGCGCCCGCAGGCGCAATATCCCGCGCAAACGATAAATATGAATAATGTACAACTATTCAAATATATCTATGAGTCATTTCATTTTTATTTCATACTCTAAACATTTTTATTAAAACATTTTCGCGAACCTAAAATAACTCATTGCAGCCCTATTATTTAAAACATATTTATTAACATTATATTTTTAACTTAATACTTTTTACTTAATACTTTTTAATTTATAAATTTTAAAATTGTATGTAAGAAGAAAAAAATCAGAGTGCCTGATATATAATCATTTTATATTACTACAATTGTACGAAATATTTATTAAACATCAACTTACATACCTTAAAGAGTAAAATCATATAATCAATAGAGGTTGTTACCCTAACACTACAGGGATAGTATGTGCTTTTGTTTTTAACTGCTTTACTGCTTTAAACTATTCTGCTTTACATGAATTTAATACATTTCATGCCTTTACTGCTTTTACTTTCTGCTTACTGCTTTAACTTTCTGTTTTACTGTTTTAACTTTCTGTTTTACTGCTTTTAACTCATATGTTTTTACTCTGCTTTAACTCATATATTTATTAACATTACGTACTTAAAGCAGTAAATCAGTAAATCAATAGAAGTGTTACATAGCCCAAAGGGCATAGTATGCTTTTGTTTTTACGGCTTTACTGTTTTAACTCATGCTTTACTGCTTTAACCATATGTTTTACTGCTTTGCATCATATTTTTATTATTTTATTTATTTTAACTATTTTATTCTTAGTGCCATTTACTGCATGTCTATTATTTACACACAACACACACACCCACACTACAACACACACGCCACCACACACACCAACGGACACACACAGCACAACACACATCCGACAATGACTTTACAGTCATATTACGCCTTAAATTATGTTAATCAAAAATAAAATTCAATAAATGGCAAGCCAGATAAATAAAAATCAATAATTGGCAACACAGATAAATAAAATAGAAATAAGGTGGCACACCAGAAAAAAATAAAATGGTAATGACAGAGAATACAAATAATATTTTATTTTAGCAATATATACATATTTCAAAATTATACATTGAATTAATATACATATATAAATATTAATATAAAATTAACACAATGGAATTAACGTTCCATCATATCCCTGTGCTACAGTGCGGGCACTACCTAGAACAAGATTCCGTTTATTTGATGTATGGCGAAACCTTTTAATACCGTTGATTAAAATGACATTTCCTAGTTTATCGGCCCGCATTTTCATATCAGGAACCTTAACTTCGCGGTAATGGTTTTCAGTATTTACATGTGGTTGGTCTGAGTCATCTAGATTATGGATATCTTTGTGAAGTGAAGATTCATCATCTTCACTCATCATTTGCGTAACGGCTAAGGCTGTTACGTCTGTGTCCTTGATCATATTGTAGAAGTGATTGTCGTCGTTTAAGACCATCCAATCACGATTCTTAGTTTTTTCGACATCCTTAATCATCTTATCGAAGTTAATCTTCGCCATGCCCTGGAAATTAACTATGTGTTCGGTGTCTTTGTTCAAAGTTAATCCTTTTGCTTTTAAGATGTAAGCATAACTTGAGTCATTCTTCTTTATTCGAATGGCGTAGGATTTAGGG
>JABUQX010089160.1:5000-16568 GCA_015478945.1 Trachelipus rathkii | reverse complement strand
GGCTTAAATCATTTTTCGAACTAATGATGTTCATTGTTCTAATTACTAACATAATGTGCTAAGAAAATATTCCGAATGAACAAGAGGGAAAAGAAAGGTAGATGTTTTTCAACTGGCAAAATAAAAGCGATTAGCGACTTGAGGCAGACTTCAAGTAGTTATGAAAAAAAAATAATAATAATAAGCATAGAAATTTTACGGCCGCCTGGAACATGAAGCCGAACCAGAAATAGTGCGAATAATGCGGAAATTTAACGATGGCGGAACTGGGCGAAAAGAACACAATTGTAAATAATGCAGGGAATGCGGGATAAAGCGAACTGACGAAAGAAGAAAAAAAAGTGACTGAATGCGAATCTAGCGGATGATCCAAAACAAATATTAAGCTGGAATTGCGAATTGCGAGGGACATAAAATTAAAGGTGCGAGGTGAACCACCATTATGATATTTATATATAATATATATATATTAAATAATATAATAATATAAATATAATATAATATATAATATTATAATATATATATATAATATATAGTATATTTAGATTATATATAATATATATATAATATTATATAATATATAATATATATATAATTATATAAATATAATTATATAAATATAATATATAAATATATAGATGACAAAAGTCCAAACCGTATCTGTATATACAGGGACTCATTTTTGGATCGAAAGTTAACTTGAGTCCCGCAGTGAAAGTACCGCTCTAATTGTATCAGAATGGAATGAAAAAAATTAATTATTCTTTAATTATTAAACGTAAAAGCATAGGCACACAAGTAATCTAACAGGGGCTCCAGCCCCTGACCCCCGAACACCAAGTGAAGTGCTGGTGAAAAAAATTTCCCAAAAATATCTAAAAACTGGTATATATTATTTTTTAATAAAACAAAGAGAATAAGTAAAATATTCAATGATTGACCTCAAAACTATTGACCAATTGAGCGGAACTTCAACGGGCGACCATCGAATACAAAATTTGATTACAAAAATTGGAAAGTCACTGATCAAAAATTGGATATATATATTATATATATATTTATATATTATATAAATATATAATAATAAAATATTAATAAGAAATAATATATAATAAATATTTATATATTAATAATATATAAATAAATTAATATTATATTATAATATATAATAGTATATTATATATATAGCATATTTGTAGATACTGTAAACTGTTACTATCAAGTTAAAGTTTCGCGATGTTTTATATTTCGCGAAGAATGTCAAATATGGACTCACGTTTTACTGAAGAATTTTTTCAGACTACCGCGCCATTGAACTTATCCCTCCTAACAATAACAATTTGCTGTTGAGGGGGTTGTCTTTCAACTACTAACCTACATCTAACATATTAATAATATTACTATATATATATATATTAATATAATATAATATATAAATATATCATAAATATAATATATATATATAATATATATATATATAATATATATTATATAATATATAATAATAATTAAAAAAATATATAATTAAATATATATTATAATTTAATATATATAAAATAAATATAATGATAATATATAATAATAATATATATAATATAAATATATAAAAAATAATGTAAATAAATATATAAACTAAATATAAAAATAGTATAATATAATATAAATATATATATATTTTACTGGATGCTGGTTGTTGTTTCAATACCAACCTTATATAAATTGTCCCTCCTGATTCTGTATTCAGGTTAATTTCTTTGTCTTTCTCGCAGATATACACCCCTTCTCAAATTATATTGAACCCTATTTCGGAATGGATATAGTTAAAAAGTTTTACTGTACAGTTATCTTGGTTCAAGCTGCCTAATTATATCTGTCTCCTTTGTTCTATGGATTTTTAACCCCTTATGTATACTAAGATTCATATGTACTGTTCCTTAAACCACTACCACATGCTATTCAATCTCTCGTGTTATGAATTTATTGAAAAGTGTTATGATATGTTACCTCAAATGTTTTTATATCACCTCCATAAACAATCAAAATTCGTCAAACATGACAACCAAAATACACTAATTCCTACATAATCTGTTCTTTTTTTCCAATTAATAGTTTTATTGTTTATGATTCCCAGGTACTTCAACCAAACTTGCCCCTATTATTCTTCAAAAATTATTTTCTTTCTAAACTAAATAATAACCAGACATCTGCTAGCCGCTGTAGTCCAATTTATACTGCGTTTCTTGATTTCCATAAATTTTCATTGTTTGTTATTGTTGCAATCTTTATAGGTAAATATCGACGTGAGACACCTATGCATCCGTGTTCTCCATATAACTAATTATTCTGTGCCGTTAAATATGCTGTGTTTTATATACTCTCGTCTGTAGAATTGGACTAATATGTGAACGGCATTGCTCTCAATCTTTTCTTCATTTCTAAAATTTCATATCCCAATTAGTTATGGTTTAATGCCTCCGACTAGATTGATGTAATCGTGTTGCCGTGCTTTGGTTCTTATTCATCATTCGCTATTCCCCTCCAATCCTGTACCTAACCACAAGTTCTAGCATTATACTAATAAATATTAGAGCCTATTCTTCGTTCTGTTTTCGGTGATATAATGCCCATCTATGTGACTCAAGTAAGTTTAATTGAAAACGTCGTGATTCATTGGGATTAATAAATACCCATTATTATATTCCTCTATGAATTCTGACTTCTTCAAAAACTGCCTACTTCAATTATAATGTTTCTATTCCTCAATAATTGCGCGTGTATATCTCCTTTCGACCTTCATTTATTGCATTAACAGTAAACAAACTACGTATAATCTCTATACATCCTGGACAATAACTATATCTCCTTTCTCTTCTAGTGTAATTTCGTTCATCTTTCTGCGTAATTCCTTGAAAGTTAAATCCAAAATGATTTGTCATACATTTAAATTTCCATTATCTATAAACTCAGGTTCGCCACGCGTTTTTAAACCTTGTCTCCACCTTACCTTGCCCTAGTCTTCATAGACTGAATAACTCTTCTTTTTTCCTGTATTACGGAGATCCTTACCTCCCAATAACTGAGTGTCAGTCGCTTTCCACTCTTTAAAATCTACTTAAAAATTCATGGGACTATTACGAAATCGGCGATTTGTTTCTTCATATATAATTAATCGCTCTGCCGTCGTACTTCATTCACCTCCGGTAAACATCAGTACCTATTCACGTAAGTAATTCTCTCCAGAAATCCTCTTATAACAATATCTTTTGTTTTCTCCTCAATTTACTTTCAATGCCATTTGTGCATATTCCACTTCTTACCGATCTTTGTTATATATGACTTCTTAGTTCTTCAGATTCTTCTGAAAATACATAATCATCTTATATCCTATATGTACCTTGAGTGTATGTGTACTACATTATCGTCTTTATTTACATTCTATATTTAATGTGCATTCAAAAAAACTCATATGAGTTAAAATGAACTGCCCCCATTGCATGAACACCTTCCTTTACAGCTCGTGTCCCCCACATATCTTGTCAAATCTGTTTCTCTCCCATCTATACGTACTAATTTGTCCATTGACTACCCACCTTCCTAATTTTATACGTATATCTTCACTTTCATAAAGAATAATTCATTTGTATTGGAGCCAGTAGGATTATTCTGAGTTTTACTTTTCTTATTAATTTTGTTATTTAAAAGTTTACTTTACCCTATTTTCTTTGTTACATCTTGGTTTTATGCACTCATCACTTACTTACATTCTCCACCGGCTCTCTTCCGTGTACTCTTGTTTCTTTCTCTTTCTATTTATCTTTAAAGTACGAATGTTCCTCCACAGCATACCACATCGCAGCGGTAAATTAATCAACCATAAGCTTTATAGTAATAATAATATTTAATTAATAATCCATAATTACCAAAAGCCTGGCCCCCATTTTAAATTAATGACTATAAACCCGAAACTAAAATAAATTGCTAGTTATTAATACCAATCCCCTATATTTGTATAAAATTAATATGTTATTCTCCATTAATTATTTATATACTGACTCTCCAAGTTTCCCAAAATCACAGATATAGTAAGTTTTTACATGATAATTAAATTTACCATCCTTCATGATTAAGTTCACCAAGTTATAGTAATACATGTATGTATTATACCTGTGGATTGTGCGCACTGTTAGAAGAATGGCCTTCCACCATCTTTTCACATTTTTTCCCCAGCCTCTAGTCCTAAACAGCGACTTTATTGCTGGGACTCCCCAATAATTTATATTAGGAAGTCAACGTCACTCATTAAAAACACAAATTTTCTTCCAATTGTTATATTCTGATATATGTATGAAAAAACACCCTCCATTTATTGACGTTAAGTATATGTTCGGAGACTACGTCATTAAGATCCAGCTCTATCCACATGAATCTTATAAAGTATACATATTTCCTACTAGTTTTTGATGGCTTGTGAGTTTTCCTTCTTCTCATACTGGCCAAATAACATATCCCGTTCTAATTCATCTTATTTCATGACTAATAGAAATTCTTTATTCACATTCTAATATTTCCTCATAATCCACCATTAGATAATCTTAGTTCAGTATGAAAGAGATCCATGATCCGCTACTTTTCATAAATCACAAAATAAACGGTACAATATTTTAGAGTGAGTGTAATAGTATATGTACTAACATTACTTGCCAAACCGTCGGACATCACTTTTAAAATATTTAACTCTATTGTTTCTTATATAAATATTTAAATACTCTCTCAATTATTTAGTATATTCCACCTGAGAAATTACCGCTTATCATTATAGGAATGTAGATAAGTAACAGAGTTGCATCCTCACCTGAAATGCGAAATTTGTTGGTCGTTAGAGTTCAAAATTTTGCCTTTGTATGTTGTTTAATCTGTAATGTCCTATAAAAACCAACTTAATCAAACCCACTAAAAAATCATATACATGATAGTTTTCTACTTAATATTAAAGGACCCTATATGTAAGTCCTTATCTTAATTCACCCAATCCTTGTATTTGATAAAACCCTATATTCCTTAAAATTCCAACTATGTATTGCATACCATACTCTCCATCAGCTTGCATGGTTGACATGTTATGGCAATGGGTTTGTGAATATTAGCCCAGCTTGGATCCTTCCCTGGTTTTGAATGGGACGAACTGAGCCTATATTCATATAAGTGGAAATACACTTTCCACCCAGATGTGGTTGAACAGAGATCAAAAGAAATACCGAAGTGGATGGAAAAAAAAGAAAAGTTTATTACCAACCCTTATAAATCTTTGATCTAACAACCAAAAAAACTTATGTTTTCTCGTATTTTCATCATCACTATTACATCTACAGGTCTTATTGATTTCAAAATCCTTAATAAAATTACTTATAATTTTAAAGTTTTTTACACAATCCGCACTGTTTTTATAAACTTTCCATGAAATATTTTCTCTTTCATCCTTTATCTTTTCTTCCTTCATTATTCTATTACAGGATCCTAGTAATACAATTAGAGTTATACTGTCCATTCTTTTTCCTCTTTATTTTTGTACACAAATCAATATTCCATTTCTCTTTCTCTCAAATTCACCACCCACAAAGTGGTATCCCAATTCATCTGCCACAACATCTGATACGGTAATCACGTTCACACATTCTCTCTTATACTTCTCTTTCTCTACAGATACGACATGACTTCTTATCTTGTGGAGTTAGTCCTGGGTCCCTGTCTTCCAGTGCACAGTCCCGAGTCAAAGCAACGCCACACTTCTGAAAGTCTACCAGCCTTTTAATCAATATGTGAGATACCACACGTATCTAGAGGCATAAGCATACGCATTAAAAAATATAGCAATCTTATTTCTACTCACCTCTATTCTTCAAACATATCAATACAAGACCCAAATGATTTTCGTTATACTCAACAGTTGGAAGACATTCGCGCGCTTCAATTTTAGCTATATAACGACAACTTGTGCTTCTCATTGCCTTAGAATATTCCCTTCTCGGTTTTCTTGCTTAATCTTATATTTATCCACCATAAATTGTTCTTTGGTGCACCCTTTTGGCTCGTCCATATCCCAACAGATGCCATGGAATTAATATATAGGTCATTTTCTGGCCATTTTTTTATATGGGATTATCAACTTTCGTCGCCTTATGACGGTGATTCTCATTGTTGCATTCTTCAATTCCCACCCTTCCATTCTTTGCACCTTTCAACTCAGTGTTCCATTCACTCATACCTAAACATGTTGCTTCACTCATATTGACTTTTGGCAATTCTTATCCCACATATTCTTTCCCACGCTCTCTTTCTCTTTCTCTCAATTTCTTCTTTCGGAGCTATATTTTGATTGGAGAATGAAGATCATAATTATATTTTTCTAACTCTTTTTGTAAATAAGATAGTTACAGTGAAGGTATCCTCGAAGGATTTTGAATTTAGGAGAGAATAAGAAGTTTTAAATGAGCAGAGTGTGTAAGAAATACAATTTTGACACTGTCTCTCTGAAATACTTTGATCTTTGGGTTAAGGGAGAGATTTCCCCATCAACAATGGTGAATAAGACTATTTAGACATTACTATGAAATTTCTCTCCATAAGATGAATTAAAAAACTAACTCCAATATTTATATAAAATTTTTCAAATGACAACAAAAACAATATTTGATGGTAATAGAGCAGTATACTGAAGTTTTAAAATTTGTTTTAAACTTGGCAATTCCTTTTCCACTTTCGATACATTATACAAAAAGGAATATCGATAATAATATCGATAGTGCTATCGATATGGCAAAAACTTCTACAATATTGTTCGCCTATTTGCTTGCTAGGATATTATTTTGGTTCGAGTTGAGGAAGAATTAGAGTAATAGAAACTAGCTAAAGAAACTATCGATATCGAAACTATCAACCTATCGATATGGCTAAAACTATCGATAGGTTGATAACCTTATCGATAGTTTTTCTAGCTAGTTTTTATTCCTTTAATTCTTCCACAAATCTATCCTAAATACCATCCTAATACTTGCTTTCCAAAATAGTAACAGGCCAAGCAAGCGAATAACCGAACAATGTTGCTCAAGTTAACTGACTGTCTTGATTTATAAATTTTTATCTTCATACGATTGATTTTCGGTTGGTTAAGACTATTTTTTATTTTTATTTTTTTTTTGAGAGCGGACCTCACCAACGAAGGGCATATGCCGTCCCTCCAGGCAGACAAAATACTACCCTTCAGGCTACCACTAGCTCAAGGGGCTATCACTATGGTATTTTGCAGAAAGTAAAGGTCACTTATGTTATGGATATTGTGAGGCTCAGCTAATTATTCAAGCATTAAATTTATCATTATAAATGGGAGTGTTTCTCAAGGTGCCTGTCGTGTACTCTACCCTCTTTGCACATTTCAATAATGACATATCTGTCACTCCATCCATCCATTCACAGATTTCACACTTATTCCTATAACTCTTTGAATAATGAAGATTACTCTGACAGCTTAAAGATGTCATTAGATACATTAGATTGTCCTGAAAGCTAGATGTCCTTAAAAAATTTACAGATTGTCCTGAAATATATATAAATGTCATTAAAAAGATAGATTGTCCTGAAAGCTGAAAGATGTCCTTAAAATATATATATAAATTGAACTGAAAGATATAAGATGTCCTTAAAAGCTATATAGATTGTTCTGAAAGCTAAATGGTCCTTAAAAAACTAAAGATTTTAATAAAAGTTTTAAAAATGTCCTTAAAAATATAGATTGTCCTGAAAGCTGAAAGATTTTCGTAAAATATATGGAAAGTCCTGAAAGCTTAAAGTTGTCCTGAAAAATATAGATTGTTCTGAAATTTAAAAGGTGTCCTTAAAAATATGGATTGCTCTCAAAGTTAAAAGGTATCCTTGAAAAAAATTAGAATGCCCTGAAAACTTAAAGATGTCCTTAAAAAATATATATATAGAGTGCCTTGAAAGCTAAAAGATGTCCTTATAAAATATGGACTGTCCTGAAAGCTATAAGGTTTCGTTAAAAATATAGACTAAAACTATAGATTAAACTATAAGGTTTCGTTAAAAATATAGATTGTCTTAAAAGCTAAAAGGTATCCCAAAAATATAGATTGTCCTCAAAACTCAAAGATTTCACGTAAGATCTCAAACATAATCGACATTAATTATGTAATTTACATGGTGATCCGAACGTATTTGAAGCATGACTCTGCATCACCTGCAGTTAGGATTAATCAAGTGCTAGATACGTGAGTTAAGACATGAACAAATGCAGATTAAAACACGGATTTGAACGCAGGTGTCTGTACTCTGTATTCAATTAATGGTGAAGGTAGGAATTAGGTCATATTTATTTGAAGTCTTCATATTGTCATCATGAAGATGCAGATGTGTCGCTGTCATGTGAAAAATCTTCATATGTAAAATAATATCTGATATTTTTTTTATCAGTCTATAAGTATATATATATATATATATATATATATATATATATATATATATATATATATATATATATATATAGTATAGTATAGTATATATTTATATATATATATATATATATATATATATATATATATATATATATATATATATATATATATATATATATATATATATATATATATATATATATATATATATATAAGATGCTACCCAAAAGTTTGGGGAATTTGACCAGCCCTCGCGAGCTACTGCCGCTAAATGTGGCTAACAGTATGCTTTGTGAATCAGTGAGCCAACAGCTACTACTAACTAAAAACTACTACTACTACTACTACTACTACTACTACTACTACAGAAACCCAACGTATGCTTTGGAGATAATGCCATGAGCAATAAACAAAATCTATTTATGGTACGAGCACTTCAAGGACGGACGAGTAGCTGTCGATGACGATGAGCGTTCAGGACGACCGTCTACAAAGACAACGATGGAATTCGTAGTAAGAGTGTACGAGGCTATCTTTGCAGATCGTAAGCTAACTACCCATGATGTCTATGAGATAGTAGAGAGTATGAGATAGTATGAGAGTGTTCAACACATTTTGTCGGACGTTTTGAACATCAGAAGCATTTCGGGGGGGGGGGGGACTAGGCCCCACTATCCCGTATGGTGGACAGGGAAATGTTCGACACAACATCAAAAAATTTCTCGTACAGCTCACCGCAGGCGTTAGGATAGGTTTAGTTAGGTTAGGTTAAGTTAGGTTAAATTTTGTGTATTCGTTAGAAAAACTTTAAATAACCTCATTTTTTTTTTTTTTTTTTTTTTTTTTTTTTTACAAATGTTGATAATTTGGTACTACCTTCATTTCTGTTAAATTTATGCCAAGACTACTGAGCAAGGAGCAGGAAGAAAGTCGATCGCGTTTCTGTCTGTACGGAACTAAAACAAGTCAGAGATAAACCCCAACATTATCTCCAATATCATAACTGGTTATGAATCATTTGTTTAAGGTTCTTATCCTGATCAAACCGTCAATTCAATGACGGAGAGAAAAAACTGCGTCAAGTTCGCAGCAATGTCGAGTCCATGTTGATAGTTTTTTCGTCATTTACTATATTGTCCACAAGGAATTCTTACCTCCTGGTCAAACCGTCAATTCAAAGGCGAAAAAAAAACTGCGTCAAATTCGCAGCAATGTCGAGTCCATGTTGATAGTTTTTTCGTCATTTACTATATTGTCCACAAAGAATTCTTACCACCTGGTCAAACCGTCAATTCAACGACGGAGAAAAAACTGCGTCAAGTTCGCAGCAATGTCGAGTCCATGTTGATAATTTTTTTCGACATTCGCGGGATTGTCCACAAGGAATTCTTTCCTCCTGGTTAAACTGTCAATGGGAAGTTCTACTGCGAGATTTTGAAGCCCGCTGAAGGAGAGCATTCGGCGCAAACGTCCATACAAGTGAAAGAGCAACAAGTAAAAGCTGCTACCTTGGCTCAATCAGTAGAGCGACAGGGTCGCACGGCAAGGGCGCCGGTTCGATACCTAGTCCGGATCCTAGGTAGAAATTACCTAGAGAGGCTCTCCTCCTAGAATAGGGCTATGCCCTTGAGGTGTGAAGTTTAAAAAAAATGGTTTCTCCACCATGACAACGCACGCCCTCTCACACCTCACTTGTTGTGCGACAATTTCTGACTTTCACAAAAACATTACTGTGATTACACACACACACACACACACACACACCTACACACACACACACACACACACACACACACACACACACACACACACACACACTTTAAGACTTCCAAGGATGCATGGAATCTTGGGAAAACGCTGGGATCGCTGTATAGAAGGGAACTAGTTCGCAGGAGACGGTGGAAACTAGGAGGTACGGTAAGCAACTTTTGTTTTCCAGTCATATTCCCCGAAAGTTTTAGGTAGCACCTATATATATATATATATATATATATATATATAGAATATATATATATATATATATATATATATATATATATATATATATATATATATATATATATATATATATATATATATAGGCACTGTGTAGCTTTTACGTTAACTGTTCTTGGAATGACTTCTCTGACATTGTGACTCTTTGGTGTCTTGCCGAGAAGATTGGGACTGTAAGCACAGATGAGATGACAGTCTCTCTCTCTCTCTCTCTCTCTCTCTCTCTCTCTCTCTCTCTCTCTCTCTCTCTCTCTCTCTCTCTCTCCAAAATCCATGGTTTAATTTTAATTATTCTCTTTGTCCTTCAAGCTAGAGGCAACGCTTATCGGGAGCAGAAAAATTAATTCTATCATTCTTGTAAATTTTCATTCAGTTCAGAATCGTTGCAGGGATATTATTAGACGCACTCTTACTAGTTCGTTGGCCTCCTTCGTTCTCCTACTAATCAAAATTTCTGCCATCTCTGCAAAGATATCTTATAATTTCTATTTTAATGGATTTGCAGCAAAATTTGCTGACGAAAGTGTTAATCTTTTTTGCCTCCTCTTTTCAACCGGGATTACTCGACATTCCTTCTCTACTCATCTCCTCAGGTATCAATGTTTTTACTTGAGGTTACAGATGAAATGGTGCATGAAATCGTGACACCTATGAAGGATTGTAAGGGTAGTGGACCAGATGGCATTCATTCCCGTGCTTGGAGAAAGTGCTCTTCTGATTAGGAAGCTTTCTTTGCTCATGTATGCTCTCCATGTCGTAATACTAACACTTCCCTTCAGTGTTGCAAGCGCAAGTATGTCCAGCCGATTCCAAATATACCACCTGTATTTTATTTAAAATCTTAAATTATCCTTAACTCTCACTACCTGGACCGTCTCGAATTTCATTTCCATCTTTCCTATCATCAATACTATTACGACTTTCGACGCTCAACGTCTACTGGTCATAAACTTTCCTGTCTTATATGTTTGTTCTGCCCTTTGAGACTTTAGTAGTATTATGTAGTGAGGCTTGACATGTCCAAAGCTTTTAATAGGGTATTTTATAAATAGTTGTTTTCTAATCTCCCTTTATTCTGGTTACTCCTTTCATTTTACTCTCTTCATAT
>JABUQX010089159.1:12500-45816 GCA_015478945.1 Trachelipus rathkii | reverse complement strand
GGAGTTCGGTCGTTTCCCGAATTTATAGCCTGAGCTTCTTCAGCTCCTTTACATCGGCCTTCATAGTGAGACTGATGGCAGTAATTGCAAGGATTGAAATACTTTCGGGGAGGAAGTGGTTTCCCACTACTGTATTCTGTTTTATCCTGTTTAGTGTTTTGTGGGGAATTGTTTTGAATGTTCCGTTTTATGGGTCTGTTGTGATCATCCAGGGGAGGTGTTCTCTGTGGGCATCTAATGCCTGGATGAGGTCCACGACAGAAAGGACAAGTTATCTTCCTTTCCATAGTGGGTGATGAACGAGGTGATTTAATAGAGCGACAATCAGCCCTTATGTGTCCCTTTTTCTTACAGTACGCACATATCCCCAGATATTTATAGCATTCACTCATCTGATGTCCCCGATACTCACAATACTCGCACACCATCTGTTTCCTATCTGTATTTGCCCTAGGGTTAGTGTAGTGCTGTGGTGGTGGACGATTTTGTTGTTGACTGTTACTGTTATCCCTAAAGAATCGGGAACCGTTTGTTTTATTTGGAGGATTACGACTAGTGTTTTGTGATTGACGAGGTTGTGTTTTAGTTGTTTTATTCTGTGTTTTGTTCTGAAAAACCTCTGTCCAACTAGGAGCAACTGTATTTATTTCAATTACTGATTCTAGTGTCTCATTTAAATTGTCTTTCTTGGAATGTGAGTTGTGTGAGTGAGTTGGCTTTTTGAGATGTTCTGATGAGGATTGTTCAATTGAATTAGGGAATTCAGTATTGTCTGATTCGAGAGAGTCGGCAAAACCCACGATCTTTTCCCAAGGAGTGCGCACATCACTATCATTATCTTTCATCTTGATATATTCTCTCACACTCTTCTCTATATAAGGTGGAAGACTACAGAGGAAAGCAGTCCGTAAGGAATCATGCTCCCTCATGTCTAAGCCACGATATGCTCGTCTGGCTAGCCTTTCCAACCTCAGAGCATACATTCTGATACTCTCACCACTCTCTCTGTGTGCGGAGTAATAAGCTTTAAGCTTATACTCATTTTTCCGTTTTTCTTCTGTTTGATACCAACTCACTAGTGTATCTCTAACAGAAAAGGAATCTCGGTGGTCCTTAGTAAGGATCTGGTAAAGTTGAGCAAAGCTGCCTTCCAATTGACGACCTAAAAGACGTAACCATTGGTGAGGCGCTTTGGGATAATGAAGACTACAGTAGGCTTCAAAATCCTTCAGGTAAACGAGGAAGTTTTGATCCGTCTCGTATTTGTACTTTCCCGGATCAACAACTTTTAATTTTTGTGAGTTCTTGACTAATTGTGTCAAGAGTAATATGGCTTCTTCCATTGAATCCAAACGTTTTTTCAACCCAGGACCCATATATTCATATGAATCCTCTGGTTCAAACCCTTGAAATTTCTGTGTCTGTGGCGGTGTCTGCGCATGTTTATAATGAGATCTGTTTTGAGACTGTGTATAATTATCATTATAAGGGTTTTGTGAAGGTGGTTTAAGCAGGGAGTTTTTAATTTCAGTGTCAAGGTCAATTAAGTTATTTTCTTTACTTTTACTTTCAAGTTTTTGTGTCTGAACTTGTCTGTTTTTTATGGGTGATCTGTTTTTAGGTATGGAATGTGTTCTTTGGGAATATTCTTCCCTCGGTTTTTCTGTTTTATGTTCTGAGTGTTCACTGTCTGAGTTATCTTGGTTTTCCTGTGATGAATCATCATCTAATAAAGATTTATTGTCTTCTAAATATTGGTCGAGACTTATGTGAGGTGTAACATGCTGTCTGTGTTCATCTAAATGTATATTGTTTTTAGCTAATGTATTCACAAGTGCATCTTTATCCTGTTGAAACTGTTTAATTATGTTATTTACTGTCTCAGTATCGGAAAGATTTAAGTGTTGCATACTGGTACTTTTCTGTTTAGTCTGTTTATGGTCAAATGTAGGCTTATCAGCCGAATTTTTTAATTTACGATTTAGGTCAGAGACCTTTGATTCTTTATCATCTGTAGCTATTTCTACGTCTTCTCTCGTCAAAAGGTCCGCTAAGGCCTTTTGCTGAGACTCCTCGTAAGAGCGGTTGTCAGCCATTTCGGTAGATTTATTCTTTTTCAACCACTCTACAATCATACAATTCACACAAGTGTCTGTGGATACTTGAACCAGACTATTCTAGTGTAATAAAGTGTAAATGATCTTAGTGTTTTCTGTAAAGATTCTGGTGACAGAAAGACTAGTCACAACTGTGACAGCACCGAACGGAAACAAAGTCCCTGTTCGGGCGCCACTTTATTTTTGTTACTTATGTTACGGACAACAGGGCAGTAAGGCATAAAAAGTGCACCGGATAGGTGCCTGTTCTATAAAGCCTTGTTCTCCGCAGACAAAATTAAAAAAGAATTATTTTAATTCCCTTTACACTATTTTACTAGAGTGTGATTTAAATTTTAAGTTATAAATTATGTTTAGTAACAAAAAAAAATAGAAAAGTAAGAAAAATATATAAGGGTACCTTGAAGAAAAATGAGAAATGATCTCTCCTATTGTCTTCACTTCAAGGCACGATTAGGTGTATCAACGAATTCCTAACGGCGGTCACATATGCCGCTGAGACTTCATTTCAGTTCATTGGTGCTGGTCGTCTATGTGTGACTTGTGTTGGTTTAGAAGTTACTTTACGGTGTTACACTTTATTTAGATTTTTATTAGATTCAAGAAGAGTATTTATAGATGATAGAGAAGAAGGATAGAAAGAAAAAAGATGTGTTGGTTTTATTTTTATTATATTGCACTTATCATTAATTTTAATATATTTTATATACAAGTTCTTAAAGGTTACGGTTAAGGTAAACCATCAGATTAGAAAATTAAGGTTATATAACTTAAAGTTAGGTTACTTAATAGTTAGGTTGGTTTATATATAAAAGAAGTATGGGCGAACCTATGGAACGCACATACGTTCAGTTCTTAATGCTAATAATTCAGTGTTCGATGTTTCTGTGATTCCTGATGTCTGGTTCAAGACTGAGTGTAGTTTCTGTTCAAATGTATGTATGTAGACTTTTAACAAACATTCACACGTATGTACAAAGTTTTCACAACAAATATATAAAATATGCACACACTTAACTTAATATTGATTATTTAGGACATCATTCAATTTCTTATTCAAATAATAGTTTTGGGTTAGATTTCTGGGCTTGCTCATGAGGTATGAAACTGATAGGGGTAACTATTAAGTGCACTTTCTCAATTGTTTTCAAATACAGTCATCTCACACAGTGATAGCTGCAGACTATGCTGTGGTTGAGACGGACTGTGAAAGTTTTGGTAATTTTTCACTTGAAAGGCACTAAACAGTATCACTTTTGGGGCAGGAGTAATTTTCACAAGACCTCGTAATTGAGCCAACAATTTCAGGCCCAGAGTGGATAATTGATCCGTGAAGGAAGTTTTTCTCAGCCCAGTATTGGGACAATTGGTCCGTGGAAAGGAAGTTTATCCAGCCCAGTATTGGGACCCTAGAATATAATATATATTAATATATTATAATCTAGCATAATTATATTTAAATTTATAAAAGTCAAGAGACTAACCCTTTGAGCACAGTGAGGGGATTTCTAATTCCTTTTGTACACTTGGGGAGAAGCTAATGATGTCGGGGCAATGCACTGCAACACAAATTTAATTGTTTTATAGTTTTTTACATTTTTTTAAACTTTTTATTTGTTTCAAAGTTTATGCAGCACATCATAATTAAATAATTACATTAACTAAATTTTTAACAAAGAATTTCACTCACCTCACGAGTGATGTATAAGGACATTCACACAGCAGATAGTCAAGAATACAAATGTGATAATAATTTCTGTTATATTGTACTGATATATACTAAGTAGTGTGTATATTTACTGATATTACTGATATATCTGACTTTATATTTAAAGAGAAAAATGGAGAACATTAAAGATAAATGCTGATATTAAAAGTTTAATAATAATAACAGTATAAATGAATAAAACTAATAGATGAATAATATATAATAAGATAAATAAAAATAATAACGTCCTGGTTTTAACTTTTAATTTACAAAATGGTTAGTTATACCCTAAAGTAGGTATAACTATCAGTTGACTGTTGTATTAAAATTATATGAACCAGGGTGTAACAGGCCCCCTTACATATATATATTACAAATACTGAAAATTTACCTTAAGAGTAAGGAAGAAAGGGCAATAATTTCTCCTTTTTTTTTATTAGTCCAAAAATCTAAAATATTCTGAAACATCATCATTATTCTTCCTTTTTATAATAATACCCTCCAAATCCTTGAAGTCCATCATAAATATTTCTACTTCTGCGCAACAGCTGATTTTTGTAATGTTTGTAAACAAGTTTATAAGAATTCATTCACAGTCGATTTGGCATGAAACAGTTCTTAAAATGCGTAAGATTTTATCTTATAGAGCGTAAGACAAAGTCTTCCCTTATATATTGATGTATCAATCGAGGGATACTTAGACCAAATATTCAATTGCTTGGTGGACAATGGGGTATGCATCAGTTTAATAAAATCCTTGGTTGTTGATAACCTAGTAGGTATAGAAAAATATTCGTCCCCTGTCCATACTGTTTGTGGTATTGGTCATACTGAAATAAAAATATTTCATTTCGTTAAGCTAAGTCTTCGTTTTAAAAGCGGCTTTATCACTAATGATGAGGAATTTTATGTTGTTCCTTCAGATTTGCTTCAGGAGTCTCTTATCTTGGGTGTTCCTCTTTTACGAGCGAATAATTTACTTCCGGATATGTTGGGATATCAGTTATTGGTGAGAGATGGACAAGGTTTGTTGACAGTAGCAGCTGATCCTACTAAACCAGATACTCGCATGGAACTGCAAACGAGTGAAAACAGTGAATTAGGAGCACACCAGTGTGGGTTTATTCCAGTAAATCTTTGCAATTGTACATATTCATTGCAAACTTTCTATTTGGAAGGCTTAAGGGAAGATAAGCTTTGTGTGGCTTCCAGGAATTGTTCATGAAAAGGAACGTTCGGGTTGTTGCCTTTTATAATAGCAGCGAGTCCCAGATTCATTCCGAGAGGATTTCCTGTGGGACCAGCTTTTCCTTATAGAATAGATTGATGTAAATTCAAAAACAGGAGAAATAGATATAAGAGAACAGACGTATATATAAAGATAACGAGAGTGAGATATATATATATATATATATAGATATATATATATATATATATATATATATATATATATATATATAAGTTTTCGTCCCATGAAGTGGATGAGTCTGTCCATATTGCATATTGGACTCATGAGAAAATTAAGGAAGAGTTCCAATTTGATGATATTCAATTGGATCCTTCCCAGAAAGAACAATTAATTGATCTCCTTCAGAAATATTCAACAGTTCTTAGCACTGGGGATGAGGACGTGGGTCTAGCACGTAATGTCCAGCATCAAATCGAGCTCACCACTGATAGACCAATTCATGTGCCTGTCAGAAGGTTTCAAGGACCATTATCTCAGGAAATTGAGCGTCAGTGCGGCGAATTGGAAGAAGGAGGGATCATTCGTGCAACCCACCCTATTCAGCTCCTTGCTTGTTGTCCCGGTAAGGAAGCCTGATGGAAGTCTTCATCTCTGTATCGATTACTGGGCTCTTAATCAACATACAAAGGGAGATGATGCATTCCTGTTGCCAAATCTTATAGATTCTATTTATAATATGTCAGGAGCAAAAATATTCACTACCATCGACTTAGTACATGGATATTACCAAATTGAGATGGCAGAGGGTGACATCTGAAAAGACGGCCTTCTCAACTCCTCTGTCTCATTATGAATTCCTCCAGATGCCTTTTGGAGTGAAGGGTGGTCCGGCAACGTTTCAAAGAGGTATGATGATGGCTCTGTCAGGTATACCTTGGACTGAGGTTATGGCATATATTGATGACATAATCATCAGGTCCCGGGATTTTGAGCAACATATTCAATCTTTAGAAAAAGTTTTAATAGCCTTGGATGCAAATGGTTTTAAACTCAAGCCAAGCAAGACCAGGTTATGTAGAGATTTTGTTGATTTTCTCGGTCATCGGATAAATCCTCAATGATTTCTTCCTCTGCAGAAGAATTTGGCTGGTGTAATGGATTATCCCATTACAACCACGGTTAAGCAGATGAGACAATTTCTTGGATGGTCAATTTTTATAGGCGCCATATCCCTCACTGCTCATCCATTGCCAAACACTCTACCTTTGTCAGACTGGTTTATGTCTTTATGTCTTTATGGTTGTCAAGTAGTTAGATACCTGATTGTCAGGAAGCGTTTGAAAAATTGAAATCATCGCTGTTCAGTCCTACATTGTTGTCTTTTCCCAATTATAATGTAGATGCACCTCCATTTGAGTTATATGTGGATGCGTCTGATATTGGAGCTGGGGCAGTGTTGTCACAACAACAGGGAGAAGAAATTTGTCCCATTGCTTTCATTTCGATGACTTTTTCTGAGGCTCAGAAGAGATATTCAACGGTAGAACGTGAAGTCGTCCTCAGATGGGCTGTGAAGGCATGTCCATTTTTATGCAATGAGAAAGAATTCTTCATATAGCGTCGGGCGGGGTGACGTGGACCACTTTAGGTATAACTTCGTCTCCCGACTCTCCCCTAATGCACTTTTTGGAAATTTTTTTTTGTAAATCACGGCCCTATAGTCGGGCATAAGCACACAAAAAATAATAATGTAATTCTAATAATAAAAAGTTTTATTAAAGTTTTGAATACCGAAGTCAGCCCGACCTGGAGGGGTGAAGCGACACCATTGAGGTGACTGACCATCTGTTTAAACAAGCCTTACGCATAATTTCACCCTTATATTTTAATTTTTACTTAATATAATAATTATTTATCATATTAAAATTCGTAATAAGTAATAAAAATGTCAATAATGATAAATAAAATACGAATATAAATAAGGTGGTCCGATTCACCCCTCTCCGCCCAAAAATTTTGACACTTTTTTGAACTCGTTTTTTTTATTAAAATTTCATTTTTTAAAAAAATTTTCACTTAATGTAAGTAACTTTTTATTACATTTAAATTAATTATACGTAATAAAAATGTCAATAATAATACCGTAAGACTGGACAAGATTGAACAATTTTTTTGTTCACCTAACTATAACTTTTTTTATACTACTTGAATTTTCAAAGTATGTTAGCCTAAATATATCTTAACTTTAGTAGTATACATACCTGAGATATGGTGGTCTTCTGTTTTTTTCTTATTTTTTTTTTTTTCTTCAAAATTTTGAAAATAGCCGGGTTGGGTAACTTTAACAGGCCTTATATTTTGAATGTTATATTTATATTTATAGGTTTTCATATTTATATTTATATTTATAAATTGCTTATTTGAGCATAAACATTTGTAATTTTGTATAATGGGAGAAATTTTTAACATTTAAGGGGCACAGGTACCACATCATCAAACACGCTCAATTTTTTGGTTTACCTCTATAACTTTTTATATAATTATTCAATTCTCAAATTATTTTAAAGTAATCATGTCTTAAGTTGAGTAGTTTACATACCTGAGATATGGCGGTCTTAATATTTTTTTTTTTTTTTTTTTTTTTTTTTTCCTTAATTTTTTTTATTTTTTTTTTTTTTTTTTTTTTTGAACATTGGCGGTTTGGTATGGTATTATATTGTTGTTTCAACATCAACAGGCAAATTAGTGGGTATTGAGAAGGTTGTACAGCATCTGTGGAAGTATCTTTTTATGAACTGTAGATGTTGTCGGGTCTTTCTGCTAGTAATCCTCAATCATATCCCCAGGTGAGCTTTAGAGGATTGAAGAAACTTACATCAAAAGGTTGGGTTAATAAATAAATATTAAATAATAAAAACAATAAATAAATAATAATTTCTTTACTTTTTATCAAATTCCATTACTTTTGAAACACTTATAGAGCGTTCAATTTTACCCAACATGTTGTTCAAACTTACCAACCCCTACTTTAACACTTAGTAACTTTGAAACCAAAAATTTTTTTTTTTCGCTATTAGTGGTTTTTTGATCCTGATACATAGCGACAAAAATTGACCAATTTTTAAACTTAAAAATTTTGCGACCCCAAAAGAGGAAATTTTTTGGGCGAAGCATTTTTTGGCCAATTTTTTTTTTTTACATTTTTCCAGATAAAACCTAAAGTTAAAGGCAAGTGCTTTTACTTAGATAATACATGAAACCGCTATCCTTTAACATTCAAAATAAAAAAAAAATCATTCTACACCAAATACTTTGTGAGTTATAACATGAAACAGGCTAGGGGGTCGATGACCAATGTTGTACACCCGCTCAATGTTGTCCAGCTCCACGGCACGTGTACGAAAACAATGGTGGGGTCCCGAGCCACCCTCCATCAATTTTTCCACGGGCGGGTGAATCGGACCAGTTAGGCCCTGTTTTTTTGCCACTAATACTGCTTGATCAAAAATTTACTTTGCCAGTTTAAAGCTAACATACCAGTGTATCCACTGAAAAATAATTAAAATCGATCCACATTTTTTCATTTTCATTTTATAACTGGTTAAACTCACATTTTTCAAAAGTGAAGTTCTATTGAAAAGGAAATTTTGTACCCTAATTTCTAACATTTTTTAAAAATATAAAACTTTCTAGAATTAAATATGATCTAAATAAAACTTGTAGTACTACCGCCGTGGCTATAAAATGAGCGAAAATTTTTTTTTTTTTATTATTTTTTTATTTATTTAGAGTGGACCGAATCACCCTCCTAAAGAGGCGGGCTTGTCACCCTGCCCGACGCTATAGTGATCATGAGCCACATAATATGAAACACCAGATGTACATATTGGTTATAATTTTGACTTAAACCAGAGTACAATTTTAAAGTTCGCCATATTAGTGTAAGAAAATGTCAGCCGGATGTGTTGTCTCGTCTCACCTGTACCAGTGGAGGAAGCGGATGATGGTGAAGTAACACCCGAAGGATATTTCAATAAGAATTATATTCCTCCAGGATTCAAGCAGTTAATCATTCCAGGAGGAGGGGACTCCTTTTCAGATGCTTCGCATTTGGTTGAAAGGCTCTGAAGATTCTCATAGAGAGAGAAATTGGTCGCAGAATTGCTAAAAGACCCAAAGAAATATAATCTTCAGGGGAGAAATATTCTTAAACAGTTGCGATCGTTATCCCACCCTGGGCAAGTACCAATCCCGGAGTTAATCCACGTATTTGCAAATTTAATCAAGTGTAAGGTAATGGTTTATTACACTAGTGCTAAACCTATGATATATGGTGACAAATTCTCTGACACTTATTACTTATCTTGTGTGTCAGGGATACATTATAATTTATTAATTCCTGATGACAAATATTCAGAGGGACATATTGTCCAAATAAAATTAATTAAGGTTGCCACTAGTACACCTAATACACGTACACATGTTTCTTTAATAATACAAAATTCTAGTATAGATATTGAAACTAAAAAAGAGCAAAGGACAGATAGGGTTCTTAAGACATTATCTATAGTCATTCGGACGATTTGCCTACTTTGAGGTGGCCTAAGTCATTAACTATATTCAAGTTTATGAATTACAAGATAATTATTCAGGAGGGTATTTTATATGCTGTACACCAGGAAGAAGAGAAATTCATCATTCCCTTTTCTTATTTGATTTCTATAGTGACCCAATATCATGTGGACTATGGACATATAGGGAGAAATAAACTTAATTCTTTAATTTATGAGGAGTTTTGGCATCCTCGTGTCAACCAAGTAGTCTCTGATGTGTGTAAAGCATGCCCTCACTGTCAATTGTCCAAGACCTGTCCAAATATTGCCAAACCCCCAATGATGAAGATAATCTCATCATATCCATATGACTTGTTGGCAGTAGATTTGTTGCAATTGCCTCGCACACAGAAAAATCATGAGTACTGTTTAGTCGCTATCGACTATTTTTCAAATTTCATCGCGGTGGTTCCCTGAAGCAATAAAACAAGTCAGACATTGGCAAATGCCTTTAAATACACAATCTTGTCGTTTCTTCCAAACATTCCTGAACGCCTCTTAAGTGATCCAGGTTTAGAGTTCATGGGTGAACCTTTTAAGATTGTGTTAAATGAATTTGGCATCACCCACATGGTAATCTCAAGCCACATGCCTCAGTGCAATGGTGTCACAGAACGCGTCAATAGGACACTTTAATGGCGAGTAGGGAAATGGGATACAACAGTTTAGGATTAAATGCGTAGGGAAGTATTATATTGTATGTGTTCTGGGCTACCCGACAGGTCTTCCTATCTATTGCTCCACCTCCTCTCTTAAATAAACAACAACTTTTTATATCCAACTTACTTTTAGTCTTCTGGCCTTTTCTAATGGCCGGATCCAGGAAAGTGGACTCCTTGCAAGCGCACAATTGTTTGGCTCCTGAATCTTTCTTATGAATACAATGATTTTCAAATAATCCCTATTCTCAGGGCTGTTGATACACTACTCTATTACAATTTTTATTTTTTATATAAACTTACAAAAAATTTTTTTATTTACAAACGTCGTTATTGGTATGTGAATTACTTAGGCAGGTTCTATCTTAACTATTAGTATTTCCAGATTCTACCTAGTCATGCTTCATCTCAAGTCTCAACTATTCGTTTTCCGGATTTCACAAAATCTGTAATTCCCTTCAATACTTTTCATAAACATCTAACTCCTCTCTCTTACAACCTCAGTTTGCGTGCTGTGCCGCATGCGGGAGAAAAGAGTGGATAGATGTGAGAATTGGGTTTTTAGGAATTACATGTAATTGTGGGGTTAGTAAGGAAGAAGAAAAGTGAGTGAAAAGTGTACAGCTATGACAATTAGGGTTGCTTATCTGTTAAATTCTTTCTCCTCCTTTCTTCAATCAATTCTCTTCTGGTTAATATCCAACCACGCCAGACAAAGTTTGGAAAACAATCACGAACAAAAATCAAGAATTAAAACCCTGGAAGAATATACATTGAATTAATGTAATGCAATGTATATGCCTTGCAGGATGAGTTCAGTTATATAAAAAAAAAACCATTTACTACATCAGACTTTCAAAACTATTATTTGAATAATGTAATCATTTCTTTACTTTATATTCATTCAGCTTTTATCCAATTAAACAAATTCCCAATTACCTATTAATGAGGGTTTTGTTATTTTCTCTAAATGCTTCTCAAAAGTATTCCTGAACTGTTCTTTGGATAGATGATATTCTTCCAGAGATACTCTCACATATGATCTCTATTTTCCTCAAAAAAATTATTTAAAAATATCCCAAAATTTTACAGAATTATGACTGGAATTAGAGAAAGAGACAATATATGAAGTATTACTTATAAATACTTGTGAGGGATAAATTAATATTAACACTAATAGGTCCCTAATGGCTCAATTATAAGAAAGGGGACTCAGTCTCCCTTTCATCCCTCCCCATTAAATTTGAAACCCCCCCCCTTTCTTTTAACAGGCGTTCTCCCACATTCATCTATGTTACCAGTTTGTTAGTTTTTAAATAATTTCTATATATAAAAAAAATTCCTTATTAGGTTTCTATGGAACTGTGTCCATGATACCTTCTAAATATTTTAAAAATGTTTTTTTCCTGAAAAAAAACACGATTTGAAAAAAACGTTTTTTTTCCTAACCCTAGTCTCGATGATGTAAATTTTTTCTTCTCTTGTTCATTATATGCGAATTCTTTTGTACATGATCTGTAAAAAGAGGGAAAAAAGGTGTAGCATATGCAAGTGTGTGTGTTTCTACTCCCGCACAACTCTTAAAGTCCACTCTCCTCCAACAATTGGCAACAAACTGATTCTAAATGTAATTATTAATGACTTTTTGAGTGGTGGGGTTGAAACAAAACCTTACTTTCTCACCCCAATATTTTTTTAATTATCTAATTAACCTACACCACTTGGTGTGGAGCAGAAGATTTTCAAGTAATAATTAACCGTAGTATCAACATTTAAATTTGGTAAATTAATAAAAGCACCTTTTGTTGTAAGAGATAATCAGTAATTAATTATAAAAACATCATTATTTCCATTTATTTGTAATTTGTAAATTATGTAAAGTTAGGTAGTTTATATAGTTGAGTGGGTAATAATAGTATTAGTAGTAGAAAAAGAAATTAGTTTGGAAAGGGGTTTATACTCTAAAGGGGTATTCATTACATGTGGGAAATCCAAGACACAACCCTGAGAACGGGTGAAACATCTTATTGCTGGGTCTCTAACAATTAATTCAGAATCTTCTGAAACACCTCTACCATGTCCTCCAACTGATGATCTTAAGTTTCTCCTAGGTAAGAACAATTCTCCTTCAATAGAATAGGATGGAGGTAGATCTATATCCGTAACTGAAGGTACATTAGTTACTTTGTAATTGTCTGCTAAAATTTTCCAATGTGGATTATGAGCCTCAATACTCCCATTTGATAATTCACAACTATTTTCATGAGTATTTGTTAAATTCAAAAACCCACCTTCTCCAACAAAACTGGGAATTTGTTTCATTTTGTTCCGGAGGAATCGCATACAAAGATGCATTGTCCCATTCCATGTCAAAGGCTTTTGTTGTTGGAGTGTCTTGAAACATTTGCTTCAGGAATGAACGGTATATCCTGAGCCTTCTGGAGATGTCCATCCACTTTCTGGGTTCTCAAATCCAAGAAATGAGTCCACCTGATCATTTTGGCAAGTTGGAGGACCATTCTCAATTGTTACATTTGGATGAATCACTGAACTGATGGATCCATCAAAATTTTCAGAAAACGTGTTAGTACAGATATCTACGGGGAATTTAGAAATGTTATTCATAGGAGAAGTTTGTGAAGGGCTTTTTAAATATTGTATAGGTAAAATATGTGAAATAATAGGAGAGATAATAGAAGAAATAGGAGAGGAAGATAAAGTATAAGAAACTTCAGTTACCTCCCCATTAAGATTTGAATCCCCAGCAAGCATATCTGCATTGTAATTGTGTGCAAAATTTTTAATTTGTCCTTTAATTCTTTGTAGGTCTTTAACTTGGTCTATTAATTGTGATAATGTTTTGAGGTGCACAGGTAGAAGAGGATTTACATCTAAAAACCCTTCGAATTCATCATCCTCATCACTAAATAGAGAATCCTTCTCCCTTTGATAGCCATCCTGTTCTGAGTCTAAACTAGGTCTATTAAAGTCTATTTCCTTTTGAGTTAGCTATATCATCTGTTACATCGCCATTCATATCCTCACCTATCTCAGAATCATCCGCTCAAAAAACCAACTCCTTAAATAAGCGGTTCTTTCGCAGATATCCTGGGATGTCTATCCACCTTCGTAAATGTGAATAATGAACTCTTTCCTCTCGCCCTTCTCGTCCATTTGAATTTGCTACTCTTCTAACCTTATAAGTCACTTTATTATCATTCACTTGAGTTATAACAGAAGGTCCTTCCCAGCGTATCTTAAACTTGTTAACTACTTCATGACCCTTGAAAATAACTTCTTTGCTACTTTTCTCCCTCACGATATGGAGAAAAGTTAGTTGTTCCTTCATTCCAATATTGAGTATAACTGTGTGTGGTTTCCAAAGGGGCAACTTTTAAAATATTATCTGATGGAGATGCCTTCAGTGAACTGTGCAGGGTGTGGTTATAGGTGACCACTGATACTGGTAGTTCTTCATCCCAAGTGGATGAATTTTCAGAGACTAGGCATTTCAGCAACTGAATAAGACTTCTATTGAATTGTTCACAAATTCCATTACTGGAGGGGTGAGGTTCGGATGTGTTTAATATTAAATTCTGATAAAACTTTTTGAAATCTGTCTGCAACAAACTCCATACCATTATCGGTTAACATTCTTGTTGGAATCTTTGGCAATAATGGTAAAATTTGGTCTCAGTGCTGAAGCTACTGTAGAACTCTGTTTATTTCTAATTGGTAGCGTCGGGCGGGGTGACCGGGCCCGCTGTCGTAGTAGGCACTCTCTCCATCTTTAAATTGGTGAGTATGGTTTCAATTTTAGTATGCCTTAATATCTCTTATTTATTTTCAGCTTAGCCTATGTTAAGGTGCCCATTTGGGTAAAAATATACAATGTTTTGCACATGACTGGGCTACTGATGATTTTGTGTGCAATTAATTGCTTTAATTATGATGAAAAGGCAATACAGGAATATTTAGTTACCTTTAGGTGAAGCATGACATAGGACTTGGTGCGTTGAAATCATGAATTAGGGACCTAAGTTGTGTCATTCTGACCTATTTCATGTTATATTATTTGAGATTAGTATTTACCATATGCAGTTTGATTATAGATCATATTATGCTATATTATTTTAAAGTAACATTACTGTTAAAAAGAAAGCCTTTATAAAATTCGGCAGATACGTATTTTGAAGTCACGAATTGGGCCTAGCATAATATAGAATGAGATTTGTTTACTAGTTGCTAGTATTGTAATTCGACTAAGGCCATGTTGCTGGAAATTGTCAAAATGCTAAAGATGTTAAAGTTTCCAGATTTTTGACTAGAACGAATTCATGATTTATGATTTGAATTATAAGCCGAGGAAGAATTTCAAGATCATTTAGCTAATTTATAAATTATTTTTTAGTTGTGGAATTATAATATTAATCTTTTGTTATTATAAAATTGCAGTATTTTTGTATAAGAAGTGGAACACATCGTTGCCAGAATGCCACGTCACTACCTTCTGGAATTTTCTGAAGACAACGCACTCACGAACGTATCAACACATTTGTTTCCAGAAGTTTTCCGTGGAGAAAGAGTCTTGATTGGGTTTTCGGCTTGAATAGTTCTCCTTGAATTTGCTCGTATTAAACATAAAGTTATAAGAGTCTTGATTGTGATCCCAGATTGAATAGTTCTTTTTGATATTTCGATTATAGTAACCTTAAGGTTATACTTTGTATATTAAACTGATATTTTGAAAAATTATTAAGATTGAAAAGTTTTTGAAGTTTCTTAGTTTAAAAAAGATTTGTTTGAATTGAATAGTTCTCTTTGATATTTCGATTATAGTAACCTTAAGGTTATACTTTGTATATTAAACTGATATTTTGAAAAATTATTAAGATTGAAAAGTTTTTGAAGTTTCTTAGTTTAAAAAAGATTTGTTTGAGATATAACTTAAAATTATTGAATGCGTTTGTTGTAATCTTGTTGATTTTGTACTCGAAGACATTGAGTATAATATATATATATATATATATATATATATATATATATATATATATATATATATATATATATATATATATATATATATATATATATATATATATATATATATATATATATATATATATATATATATATTTAAAGAACATAATAATTACAAAACTATATCGTGAACGTGACTATTATTTATGACAATTGATAGCAAACTTTTTGTAAATATTGGCTATCGTTTATGAAACTATTTCAATTTAAACTTTTGTAAATAAATAAAAATATTAATTTGGATTACGAAGTTATTAATTAACGAAGTTTGAAAGAATAATAAACTTAACATAAAGCGTGAAATGTATATTAAATATTGTAATTTTCGAAGTGTTTTACTTAAGTAGAAGCCCAAGTTGATGAGAGTTGTTGATAGATACTTAAGTTTATTTTTAGTAACAGTCATCCATAGGTGAATAAATCGATCTTTTAAGAACAGGAAACTAATTAGTTCTAGAATCCGAATTCATAGTATAACTCTTCAGAATTATAGATAGACTCGACTTTTGGTAAACAACATATAGCGTCGGGCGGGGTGACTTGGACCACTTTAGGTATAACTTCGTCTCCCAACTCTCCCCTAATGCACTTTTTGGATTTTTTTTTGTAAATCACGGCCCTATAGTCGGGCATAAGCACACAAAAATAATAATGTAATTTTAATAATAAAGTTTTCCTTAGTTATGATGTGACCTCCTTGTTTACGAGGGTGAAGGACGATAAGGTGATCGGACCGGTCTGTTTAAACGTCTTTTACGTATAATTTCAATTTGATATTTTAATTTTTACTTAATATAATAATTATTTATCAAATTAAAATTCGTAATAAGTAATAAAAATGTCAATAATGATAAATAAAATACGAATATAAATAAGGTGGTCCGATTCACCCCTCTCCGCCCAAAAATTTTGACACTTTTTTGAACTCGTTTTTTTTATTAAAATTTCATTTTTTAAAAAAATTTTCACTTAATATAAGTAATTTTTTATTACATTTAAATTAATTATACATAATAAAAATGTCAATAATAATACGTAAAACAAACAATGGTGGTCCGAGCCACCCCTCCATCAATTTTTACGGCGGGGTGAATCGGACCAAGTTAGGCCCCGTTTTTTTTGCCACTAATACTGCTTGGATCAAAAATTTACTTTGCCAGTTTAAAGCTAACATACTCGAGTGTATCCACTGAAAAAATAATTAAAATCGATCCACAATTTTTCATTTTATAACGAAGTTAAAAAAACTCACATTTTTGAAAAGGGAAATTCTATTGAAGGACATTTTGTACCCTAATTTCTAACATTTTTTAAAAATATAAAAACTTTCTAGAATTAAATATGATCTAAATAAAACTTGTAGTACTATCGCGTGGCTATAAAATGAGCGAAATTTTTTTTTATTATTATTATTATTTTTTATTTTATTTAGAGTGGACCGAATCACCCCTCCTAAAGAGGCGGACCTGGTCACGACGCTACTGGATGATTTGTCTTTGAAGAGTTGTTAAAATATTTTGTAAATACCACCAGAAGAAACCATAATAGAATTTCCTCAGAAGACCCAATTAAAAGAATATATTTTAGTAAGAAGTGAATATGACTCAAATTATTAAGGTGTACTAATGAGAATATTTACGAAGAAAATAAAAATAAATTGAAGACATAATTTATTAAAATAAATCGAAATAAGTTAAACAAAATAAAGAACGTAATAAAAATAATTGATAAAAAGCTTACAAAAATAAAATAAAATATAAGTTACTATTAAAAATAAATAATTGTTAAAAGTTTACAAGCTACAAGGAAAATAAAATAACAAAATATTTATGAATTCATCATAAACCAATACGAAGGAGAATAAAATAAATAAATTAAAATACGATTTAATATAAAATAAAACAATATAAAATAATAATAATAAGCATAATAATAGTAAAAAGATACGAGTCAGACCATAGGATTTATATTTGAAAAAGGTAAAAGATTGTTGACCTGTTCAAGTTTAGTTCGTGAAGCTGATAATCCATATCGGTCTGAAAAAAGAAAGAAAAGAATAACATAAATAAAATAAAAAACTTATAATAATAAATAAAGATAAGAATAAAATAAATCGATGACAGTTGGATAATTGAATAAAAAATACTGACATAATCATACGAGCGTGGGCGTAGCCACATAGATATATATCGGAGAGAGCAGATACATAGAGGCAAAATAAAAACCAGGAACCATACTTTATTGATAAATATTAAAACTAATAAAATATTATTAAACCATGCGAATAAGAATAATTAAATAAATCATAAAATAAAAAGAAAATGACACAACGCAATGTAATAAGAAATATTTATTAACAGGCAATTAAAGAAAATAAGAATCACAACGCAAACTATAGATTATTACACTATACGCTTGGCAAACCCAAATATTTTATTTGGAAGTATTTTGTGGTAGTAATTATTGGCCATAATAGTACCCTTTAGGGTGCGCTACCACACCACCTCTTTAGGAGGGGTGATTCGGTCCATTCTAAATAAAATAAAAAATAATAATAAAAAAAAAATTTTGCTCATTTAATAGCCATGTAGTAGTAGTACTAAAAGTTTTATTTAGATAATCTTTAATTCTAGAAAGTTTTTATATTTTTAAAAAATGTTATAAATTAGGGTACAAAATGCCCTTCAATAGAATTTCCCTTTTGAAAAATGTGAGTTTTTTTAACTTCGTTATAAAATGAAAAATTGTGGATGGATTTTAATTATTTTTTCAGTGGATGCACTCGAGTATGTTAGCTTTAAACTGGCAAAGTAAATTTTTGATCCAAACAGTATTAGTGGCAAAATCACGGGGCCTAACTTGGTCCGATTCACCCCTCCGTAAAAATTGATGGAGGGGTGACTCGGACCACCATTGTTTTTCGTATTTTACGTATGATTATTGACATTTTTATTATGTATAATTAATTTAAATATAATAAATAGTTACTTATATTAAGTAAAAATTAAAATAAAAAATGAAATTTATATAAAAAAAGTGTCAAAATTTTTGAGCGGAGAGGGGTGAATCGGACCACCTTATTTTTATTCTTATTTTATGTATCATTATTGACATTTTTATTACTTATTACGAATTTTAATATGATAAATAATTATTATATTAAGTAAAAATTAAAATATAAAATTTAATTTATACGTAAAAGAGGAATTTAAACAGATGGTCCGATTCACCCCTCCAAGGTCGGAGTGACTGAGCGTTATTCAAACTTTAATAAAACTATTATTATTAGAATTACATTATTATTTTTTTGTGTGCTTATGACCTACTATAGGGCCTTGATTTTCAAAAAAAAAAAATCCAAAAAGTGCATTAGGGGAGAGTCGGGAGACGAAGTTATACCTAAAGTGGTCCAAGTCACCCCGCCCGATGCTACTACAATGACCCATTTAGTGAAATGGTCTATAAGAACAACAATATATTTGTTACCCGATTTAGTTACTGGAAACTGAAGCAAATCCATTGCAACCAAGTCAAAAGGGCAACTGGCTACAATTTTCAAAGTAGGAGGCACTATATTACTGGAGTGTGTTTTTAGCTTTTGACAAGTGGGACAACATTTCACTATATCTGACACTACTTGATTCACTCGTGGGTGCCAAAAATATTTGTATATTAACTCCAGCAATTTATTTCGACCAATATGGGCACAGTTCCAATGTAATTTTAATATTACTGCAATCATTAAATCAAATGATATTACATACAATCTCTTCCCATGTTCATGTTGATAGTACAGAACCCCATCCTCAAAAAATAAGTTTGTCCAATGAGATTTGAACAGTTGCAAATTATTACACCATTGAGAAACAGGTATTCTGTCTCGAACATTCTTAATTAATGATACCAGCAATTGGTTAGTAGTTTGATTGTCAATGACATCTGTTTCATTGATATTATGATGGGCAACATCAATGTCTTCATATATTGGGACAACGGCATTGATATTAATAATGATCTCATTCATATTGGGTCTAATCACAGAAAGCTGTTTTAAATAATTATAGTGTATTCCTCCGAGACATTTTAATGTACACACA
This sequence comes from Trachelipus rathkii, assembly GCA_015478945.1. NCBI lineage: Eukaryota > Metazoa > Arthropoda > Malacostraca > Isopoda > Trachelipodidae > Trachelipus > Trachelipus rathkii. The sequence continues at coordinate 26,393 of JABUQX010089159.1, read as the reverse complement.
TTATCTGGGTATTGGGATCCGTAAATTATTGGTTTATCATCATTATAATAAATGGTAACTTTTGTACGAAAGATGTTGCAAAAAGCTTCAATCATTTCAGGAATAGGAACTTGCCCACTATTATTCATGGATTTGACCTTCTTTCGAATATCTCTTTCCTTGAGATTATATCTTCCTATATTTTTCAACATTTCACTGACCACCGTTGAACGTAATTCAAGGTGACTATCCATAGACCCATACAGAAACAATGAAAAACATCTAAAAAGAGCATCTCCTCCACCAGGTACTTCAACCAGTTCAAATCCCACTGGGATGAATTCAACAGAGTTTGGAACATCAATGGAAGAGTTTTCTTGCGAACTGTCAGGAACCGGAGACCTAGACAATGCATCAGCTACTGCATTATTTTTTCCCACAATGTGTCTAATTTCAAAGTTGAATTCATTTAATTCTTCCCATGTACGTGCAACTCTTCCATCAACCATGCTCATGTTTTGTAAGTAAATGAGGGGTTGGTGATCAGTATATATTACAAATTTTACTCCCCTAAGGAAAGCTTTTAAGGGCTTAACAGCCCACCGTAAAACAGTCAGCTCCTTATCTATCACACTATAGTTCTTCTGTGGCCCGCTAAAGGTGGTAGATATATAAGCTATGGGACGATGTTCGTCGTTTTGCCTCTGCGAAAGACACGCCCCAGCACCTACATTTGAGGCATCTACATGAAGTTCCAACGGGGATGCTTCAGGAGTATAATCTGGAAACCCAAGAAGTGTTGGATTCACTAAGTCCTGTTTCAATTGCTCAAAAGCAGTTTGACATTCAAGAGTCCAGGTAACAGTTTTTCCTCCTGTCTGAGCTGATAATGGTTTGGATATCTGTGAACAGTTTGGGATGTGACGTCGATAGAAATTCACCATCCCTAGGAACTGTCGCAGTTGCTTCACAGTCGTTGGAATAGGAAATTCTAAGGCTCCACTTAGATTCTTGTCCATTGGTAAAATTCCCCTTTCAGATATATTATGGCCCAAGAATTCTACTTCTTTCCTGCATAACCGTGTTTTCTGATGAGGGAGGGGGTGATAATTATTTGCTTGCAAGCACTGATAATAATGGAAACCTTGGCCCATTTTCATGCCACCACATGAAAGGATTCTCTTCTGTAGGCAGCATCTCCATGTTTTCGTAGTCATCACCTCTTTCACAGATTGCAAATTTGAATTATCTTTGCTCCTCGATGACTGTCTCTTCAGTTTTTTTCGATGGGGTTTCTTGATGTGATTACTTTGAAGGTGAATGAGATGTCAATGCAATTTTGACCATGAACTTATCAAAGTCTAACATATCCAAACCTCTTCATGTTCAGTAGGTTTATTTGCTGAAAAACCAACATCGTCACTATCAGTGCTGTTGCCAGGGGTTGCTGATAAGGCAGCTTCCACTTCTGTGAATCTTTTTTTTTTTGTCGCGCGAGCAAGCTCCTTGGTTATGCTTTTTAAATGAATTTTTTAAGTGGTTCACCGCCGGAGATGCCATTCTTGTGGGGTTTCAGCTAGCTTAATGAATTCCTTATTAGAACCTTTTATTTATTTTATTTTTTTTACAGTTGTCACCGCAAATTACGCAGATGAGCACAGACGCAGGCTTTAAAGTGAGGGAGATTAAATTGAGTAGGAAACACAGAAGATGGAAGAGAATTCCACAGAACAGAGGTGGCAGGAAAGAAGGAAGCACCGCAGCAAACTAGTCTGGAGTTACTAATATTAACACAAAACTCATGTGCCGACACAGCACTCTTTGTGCTACGAAGACGTTGTAAAGGTGGTGGTATGAGAGTGGAGGTTCCCTCGAGCACTTGCCGCTACTGTACCTATTGAAAAGAGATAAAGCACCAGCATCGCGCCGCAAATATAGAGGGTCAAGTGAACTAGAAAGTACAGGATAGTTTATAAGCCTTTTGACCTTTGACTCTACCCTATCCAAAAGCCAGGAGAAACCAGAGCCCTCTCCAGATATGAGAGCAGTACTCCATAAAAGGGCGGATGAGACCCTTGTATAGCTGGAACAACTGAGAAGAGGAAAAAATGTCTCACAGTCTAAACAGAATTTCCGGTTTCCTTGAGGCCACCCTAGCAAGCGTTGTGATGTGGGTCTCCAAGACACTTTTTTGTTTATGTTAAGGCCAAGGATGTTTTTATTGTCAACAGGAGAGACGAGAGAACCGTGGAAAGAGATAGGAAAGTTAGGTGTCTTAGAGAGGGAGATTTGCAGAAGTTGGGATTTTAAAAAATTAAATTTCACAAGGTTGAGACGACTCCACCCGGAAATTCTATCCAGATCAGCGAGAATAGAATCGGAAAGATTAAGACGAGAGGCAGAAGAAAAGAGGAGCAGAATTGAAATGAGTTGAAGAATGAAGGGTCGAGTCATCGTCATATGAGTGGATAGAGTTAGATGTTCAGGTGAGAAGATCATTAATGAAAAGCAGGAATAAATTTGGAGATAATACAGAACCCTGAGGAACACCACTATTGACAGAAAAAGAAGTCACCCGATCAACAATAGCCGATATTGAGCGATTCGAAAGAAAGCTAGACATAAGTAAGCATTGAGAAGAAGGAAACCCAAAGGAGGGGAGCTTGGAAAGCAGTGATGCGTTCCATATACCCGGTCAAATGCTTTGGATATGTTAAGCGCCACGACGCAAGTCTCCCCTTAGTTCCTAAGGGCGGAAAACCATAAATCTGTTTAATAGGAAAATATATCGCCAGTAGACCTCGAGCGCCGAAAGCCGTACTGGCAATCGGAAAGAAGAGAATGAGATTCCAGATGGTCTAAGAAGTGAGAGTTGAGAAGGGTTTCAAAGATCTTAGATAGAATACAAGCTAGAGCTATAGGCGATAATTAGAGAGCGGCATCCTCTTTTTCGAAATAGGTTGGACATATGCACGCTTCCAACACTGAGGGTAAGTGCTAGAGAGTATAGTTGAATGAGGGGCGGGGTCAGCAAGGAAGGACACTCCCTCAAAACTTGGGGAGGAATGCCATCCAGGCCACCCGCATTCCTAACGTTCATAGATTTCAGGAGCCCATGCACCAGATCAAATGTAACCACAGGTGAAGGCAAAGGACACCTGAGAGGAGAAGGAGGAGGAAGAGGAATAACAGAATCGTCCAGGGTTGAGTTAGAGGAAAATAGGAGGCCGAAGAGATTGGCCTTTTCAGTTGGAGTATTAGCAACAGAATCATCAGAGCGAATAAGAGGAGGAAAGGATGATTTACAGAAGTTGTTAGAGATGTTTTTGGCAAGAGGCCAGAAAGATTTGTCAGTAGGAGAACCAAGGAGGTCAGCGCACTTTCGTTTAATGAAAGTCCGTTTTGCTCGTCGAAGAGTACCTCTGCAGCGATTTTTGGCTGAATGAGAATTAGCAAGAGTGATAGGAGAACAAGAATTTTTCCACATCCGATACTGACTGTCTTTAGCCCTCAATGACCAGAGAACAAGCACGATCGAACCATGGATTTTGAGGAGAAAAAGATTAGTCCAAGAAGGAATGAACCTGCTCATCCCATCAACAATTACAGTTCCCGCTTTATCGGCAGAAGCTAAAGCGTCTTCAGAGTCAAAGCAGTCACTCCAATTATAGTTAGCGTAGAAGCAAATCAATGCCCCCCAATCAGCCTGATCAAAGTGGCGGAAAAACCGCATAGGGCAGGATGGAGCTGTTGGAGAGAAGGTATTAAAATTAAGAGATATAAGGTTGTGGTTAGATTTACCGATATGAGCGAAGGTGGTGTATTTATAGAGAGAAGGACTAGTGGTGTAACATAGGTCAAGTGTGTTCAAGTATTGGTTGGGACGATCCGGAATGTGTGTAGGTTCTTTAATTAGTTGCTCCAGATCGTTGAGAATACTGAATGATTCGGCTTCCTCCCCACCTAAATCAGTATGAGAGGAAACCATCCATTCAGGGTTGTGTACATTGAAATCCCTTAAATAAAGGACATCAGTATTTGGATGAGAAGATATGACACTTTCATAAGAAGTAGTAAGGTAATCAAAAAAGGCATGAAAATCTGTTCTGTTAGGAGAACTGTAGCATAAGCACAAGATTATTGTAATAGAAGGAAGAAAGATTTTAAGCCACAGAAAATCGAAGTTAAGAGATTCGAGATTCTCGAGACGTGTTATAGGAGTGTTTATGTTTACATAGGCACATACCCCACATTTCAGATGGAAATTATAAAATAAGTTATAGTTGGATATATTAAACGAGTTAGAGATGAATTCTTAGCCATCTGGGTCTCAGACAAGAGCAAAAAATTAGGGTTAGAGTTAGAGAGTTGGTATTCAACGGATGCAGAGTTAGAGTGCAAGCCACTGATGTTGGTAAAGTCAGTAGAAAGCCTGCGCTTGTTCAAATCTGCTATCATACACGCACACACAATTATATTTAAAAAAAAAAAAGAAAAACGGACAGAAACAAACAGACAGAAACCAAAGGAAAAATGAGGAAAAATTATTCGCTCGCTAAAGCCTAAATTTGAAACTTGAAATTTTAAAACATTAAAACCCTATTTACAGTAAATATCTAAAATATGAATAATCCCTAAAGTTTAAAAACACTCGCGCACTCACACACACATTCACGAAATTGCGTACAAAAAAAGAAAAAAAATATTATTGATCAACTAAAAAAGTGGAAGCTAAATCTGTATAAATTATAATAATGGCTATCCAAACAGGTAAATGTTACGCTAAAACCCAAGTTGGAGAAACGCTAAAAATCTAAGTTAAAAAGAAGTTGAAGAAAAAAAAAAACCATAACCTAATACTATATATATATATATATATATATATATATATATATATATATATATATATATATATATATATATATATATATATATATATATATATATATATATATATATATATATATATATATATATATATATATATATATATATATATATATATATATATATATATATATATATATCAAACGATTTATTATTTAATCTAAAAGTTTCTCAATTAAGAAATATCGGCCAAGTATCGCCATATTAACCAATACCGATACCTAAAAATGGCCTGATACTACTGATACCGATACTATCGGTACATCCCTAATATATATATATATATATATGATACCCAAACCATCCACATGCATTAATAACTAAGTTATGGTCACACATGCAATCTAACATTAATAACTACTGTAACTAAAAACCCGCCAATTTGGCTTCGTCTAAATATATTATATGATACCCAACCCATCCATATACCTATCCAACCCTTTCTTAAATGTTGTAATCGAGTCACACTCAACAACCTCCTGTGGCAAGCCATTCCAAAATTTAACAACTCTATTACTGAATGCATGCTTTCTTATATCAAGATGGCAAGCTTTCTTCTTAATTTTCTATGCCCCTGGTCACCCAAGCAAGTGTCCATGCTCTACTATGAAAAATTTATTGGTCTCCGTATTATCAGTAGATGTAAATATTTTGTAGACTTGTATCATGTCCCCTCTGAGAAATCGTCTTTCTACAGAAAACATTCCTAACTCCTTCAGCCTCTCCTCATAGCTCTTACCCTCAAACCCAGAAATCATCCTTGTTGCTCTACGTTGCACTCTCTAGCATATCTAAGTCTTTCTTTAAATAAGGGGCCCAAACTTGTGCACAATACTCTATTACTGGCCTAACATAGCTATTATACACTTTACTTATTACTTCCTTGCTCTTGTAAACAACATTGCGATTTATTATGCCCAGCATCTTATTAGCTTTATTCCTCGCTTCCAAATACTGATTAGCTACTTTCAAATTACTTACTATAATCACACCTAAATCTTTTTCTTGGTCCACAGACTCAAGCCAATCCCCATTCATATTGTAGTTAAAATATTTGAGTAACCTAGGTGAAGAACCTTACACTTTTTACTATTAAAATTCATTTGTCACTTATCTGCCCACCCAAGAAGTTTATCAAGATCATTTTGAATCTTTATGCATCCTTCACTATTCCTAACTGAGGTGGCCACTTTAGTATCATCTGCAAACTTAGAAACCTTGCATTTAAATCCCTGGTCTAAATCATTTATATATATGAGGAACAATAGTGGCCCCAGCACTGAACCCTGTGGTACACCACTTTTCACTATTTCCCATGATGATTTATTGCTATTTAGTTGTACACACTGTTTTCTATTTCGCAACCACTCTTTAATCCAACCATGTACCACTCCACCCATACCACATTGCAATAACTTCTTCATCAGCCTTATGTGGGCAACCTTATCAAAAGCTTTGCTAAAGTCTAAATATACAATATCGACTGGATCTCCTTGGTCAATGCAGTCAGTAATGTATTCCATAAATTCTAAAAGGTTTGTCTGACATGACCTACCCTTTCTGAAACCGTGCTGGGAGTCATACAATACCTTGTTATCTTCTAAATATTTCTCTATATGACCTTTCAGTAACTTTTCCATAACCTTTACAACCAGAGATGTTAAGCTAACTGGCCTATAATTTCCCAAATCTTCCTTACTACCTTTCTTATAAATAGGCACAACATATGCTGTTTTCCAGTCATCTGGTATCTCACCAAATGTTATAAATTAATACAGTGCCTTTGCAATGCTGTTACTATCGTCCTTCAGAATTATACCATATATACCATGAGGACCTGCAGCTTTACTATCACCTCTTCCTCAATTGGAGTGCGAAGATGTCTGAACTAATATCGCTTAATACTTTAACTGCATTATAAGTCAGTGATTTTGCTTTACCTGCACTCTTTTGTGTTTTCAATAACAAATACATTTCAAGTTTATAATGTGAATAAGAACTAAATACCAGGTTACCAACCTAAACTCCACATTTACCAAAATGGCCTTTAATTGTAGCCATGGCTATTCTTGTATTCAAAAAAATGGTCATGCTTCAAAATTTTTCTTGAAAACAATGGAATATTAAATTTATTTAAAAGGCATTAAGAAACTAGCAGTTACACAGTTTTCAGTTTTTTTGATTTAGTTTTACAATATATTGATTTTTTAATTTGATTAATGAATTAACAGTAATTAAGCAGTATTTCCTTATATACAGTATTTGATCCTGCAGTACAGAAAATAATTGAGTTAGTAAATTTTGTGATCTGTAATTTCTAGATATGCTAATTTATTAAAACTTAAAAGGTTGAACATTACAGGGTTTATTTTTTCCATTTTAACTTTAATGCTTACAAAAGTTATTTGCATTTTTTAATAGTCTGAGCCAGCTCTGAGCTAGATCCAGGTTGATCCAAAATTATGACTGAAGCCAGAGCCATAAGTTTTTTTCTTTTCCACCAGTCTTACACTCCTGGTAGGCACAAGTATATTAAAATCTGACTATTTGCGTACATCACTAGATAAGACTGTGAGAAAAGTCACAAGGAAAAAAAAAAATTAACTGCATTTTAACTATATATCAATTTAAATCCTTTAAACAACCTTTAAGATAACATATGAATGGTTAAAATCTAACAAAAATAATTTAAGGAAAACCCAAAACTATCCTCTCTGACCATTTTTAAGTAAAAAAAAAAACTTGGGCCTAGAGATCTAAATATTTGTGTGATGAGGGTTTTCATAAAACTTGACAAATGTACCAAGCTTTGTTAAAATTAATGAAGTGACCATTTTTTTTTTTTTTTTTTTTCCAAAAAGCTCATGAGTTAACATGAAATGATCTCCTAAATATTAGTGTTGTACAAGACCATTTTCATTTCCAAAACTTCCAAAAAATGGTTAATAGCAAATAAACACATTAAAAGTATTTGTTAGGTATTTTGTACTATGATTGTCACTTAGTTTTAATTTTTTTAAATTTCAGAATTAATTTTCAAGTTAAAGAACAGTAGGCCCCTTGGCTTATCTTACAAAATCTATGAAATACTCTTAACCTAGATTCAGTTTTATGGTACTATTGCAAGGATTGAAGCATTGTTCTGTCACTTGTGTAAGCTTTTTCTTTAATTAGGAATGAATATTGTAACTACAACAGATTTGGAAAAGAAGTTACATTCAGGCTTAAATTTGCAATATCTGGTAAGTATAAATTATTGTGCTAGTTAGCTATGTAGCTAATTAAATTGTAAATTGAGATTCATTGGGTTAATAATAGGCTGTTATTTATCTTGGTAATTATTCCTTTCAAGGTAGTGTCTTTTGTCTTTATTAAATTTGCAGTACTTATAAACTTAAATACATTAGCTATAACATAAAAGAGGGGTGGGGAAGACTGTAAGAAGCCACATGAGCTTATGTTGATTGCCTCAGTCTAACAGCTATAAGGTAATTTCCTTGGTGATTATTTGTAGGGGTGAGCCGGATAGTGAATTAGCTGGATATCCAGCTGGAAGTTAAAACTGGATACTGGATATCCGGCAGTCTGTTATATAGCGTCGGGCCGGGTGACGTAAATATAAAAAAAAAAAAAAAAAATTCTCATTAAACAGCCACACAGTAGTACTAGTTTTATTTAGGTTATCTTTAATTCTAGAGAGTTTTTATATTTTTATAAAATATAATATAATAGTGTATAAAATTTCCTTAAATAGAATTTCACTTTTGAAAAATGTGAGTTTTTTTTAACTTTGTTATAAAATGAAAAGTTATGGACAGATTTTAATTATTTTTTCAGTGTATACAGTTGAGTATGTTAGCTTTAAACTGGCAAATTAAATGCTAGGTTCAATTATTAACATAGGCCTTATCCAATAGATTGATGATGAGGTGAATTGAGGGCAATCACCAGGCCACCTTGTTATTCTTTGTTGAAATTAGCCTTAGTTAGGCCAACCCCAACCACTTGTTGTTGTATATGATGTTATAAATTTAAATTGCTTGAAAAGAAAGTTCTTACCTTGACAATTTGACAATAATGCTATGCATAAAATAACCCTATTATAATACATAGAAGAGCTCCACTAAATATTAAGTATAGGTTACCTACATACACAACACCATGAATCTTTCCTTTCAAACAAATTGTTTGAGGAAAACCGCTTTTACAAGTCAGTTTGTATAAGTAGATTCAATAATAATAATTAATTTAACCAAAATCACCAGTTTAAGCTAACACTTTTTAACATAACTTAAACCTTTAGAACATTTCACAAAAGACAATGCATAATGCCGCTTAAAACAAAACAAACTCTCGTCAATTTTAATTGTTGCGTGCGTTCGTTTGTTTGTGACGTCATTTTTATATTATTCTTTTCCATATATACGGTTATGGATGGAAATTTTTATTCACTAATTTTAATAAATGTAATTTTAATATAATATTTATTTAACTTTGTTTTATTTGGTAAATTTTATCATAATTGGGGAATTTTAATTAAAGTTTTATCACACTCCCCAAAAAGAATTGCAGATTGTAGATCTGCAATCTGAATGTTTATAAATCATCAAGATTATCCTTTATAAATTGAGCACATTTTTGTGCAGCTTTTCTCTGGGGACGGTTTGATGCCATCCCAGAATTATCTGATATATTTACACTTGCTTTGTTTTGAGTTAGGTTTGGTTGTTGATTGGTGTCAGAAGGTGTTAATTTGGTATGTGTTATTGACAATTCCAATGGATAGAGATTACAGATAGCATGATATGCTATTTGGCCATTGCTCTGTTTTATCTTCACTGTTCTAATTTTACTGTCATGCCCCATCACCAATTCGAGTACTCTACCTGTCATCCAAAATGGTCTTGGTCTAATAGTAGATTTGATCAGGATTATGTCATTTACTTTTATTCTATCTTCCCAAGTTGTTTCATGCAGCTTTTGACCAAATTCTCTTAAGCTAAGCAAATACTCTTCATACCAAAGTTGTTTAAATTGGGTGTACATTGATTCTTGAGTATCTAAGGTTTTTTCTAGAGTGTCTTGGTCAGTTTCCTTCCATATATCTCCTTCCTCACTCCTCAATATTAGTGATGAGTTACAATTTAATCTTAGAAATGAATTAGGTGTTATAATATCAATATCGTTGGACTCAGATCGGTAAGTCAAGGGTCTAGAGTTGACAGCATTTTTAATAAATGATAGTGTAGTCAATAATTCAAAATATGTCAACTTAGCTCTCCCAATCACCTTGTACATACAGCTTTTCAGAGTTTTTATTTGTCTTTCCCAAAAACTAGCAAACCATGCAGCGTATACAGGCACCTTTACATGTCGTATGTTATTTAATTGAAGTTCCTTCACAAACTCATCAGACTCTAAGGCCTTTTGCAAAATGTTGGCACCCTTTTCAAATGTACGAGCATTATCTGAGTATATGTAATCTGGGATGTTATAAAGATTACAGAAGCGTTGGAATGCTAATAGAAAGTTAGGTACACTCATATCTGGCACAAGTTCTATGTGTATAGCTCGTATATTCAGGCATGTGAAAATTAATATAAACATTTTGTCGAGTGTGGTGCTATTAGTGGTTTTTACAAATAGATGACCAGTATAGTCAATGCCTACAAATTTAAATGGAGTGATTAGCTGCATGTGATGTTTAGGGACATCAGTGTATTTTGGATATTTAAATGCTCTGACATTTATTTTCTTGCAAATCATGCAGTTGTGTATAATCTTTTTAACTGCTATTCTACCTTTAGGGATCCAAAACCCTTGATTCCTAATGTGTGTTAGTGTAGAATCAAGACCAAGGTGTTGTACTTTTTGGTGAGATTTATAAATTAACAATGTTGTAAAATAATGAAATCGAGATAATACAACAGGATTATGTACATCATAATTAAAATATGTACATTTTGAAATGCGACCCTTAGATCTTAATATACCCTCCATGTCCAAGAATAAATTTAGGTTATCTACCAATATTGGAATTTTTTCTTTTTTATCATTATTCAATAAATACTCAATTTCTTTAGTAAAACAAGAAATTTGAACCTTCTTGACCCAATACATTAATGATTTCTTATAAGGATCACCTTTCGTTATATTACATATAAAGGTGAACAAATATTTAGTGATGTTCATTATTTTATCAAAGGATGAATATTTGTTAATGTCAATAATTTCATTATTGTTCTTGTTGGCAAAATTACTCAGAGTAGAAAAATTCATTAACTCAGGAGATACAGATAATAGGGGAAATTTAGGCCAGTTTTGTAGATTTTTGTTTAACCAAGATGGCCCATTAAACCACAATTTTAAATTTTCTAGAAATTTATTATAAGTAATCCCTCTAGTTAAGAGATCTGCTGGGTTTTCTGTTGTATGCACATAACGGAACATTATATTAATCTTATATTTATTCTTTATGTCACTTAAAAGGTAGTTGAGATCCTTTACTCTGTTATTAACGTATTTACTTTTAACCTTGGTTTCACCAGACAGCGCCCAATTAATTACAACCTGAGAATCTACACTTATGTTGATATATTCAAATACAAAACTGGTATAGGATTCTAAAATTGTGGGCAAGCATTTAAGCGCCAATATCACTGCTAATAATTCTAGTGTGGGAATGCTGTAGGCTTTTTTGGGATTGATAGGAGCTACTTTAGACTTAGCAAATATAAGGTGGTTGGAATGATTACTTGAACTATAAGCTACAAAGCCATAGCATTTTGAGCTACTGTCACAAAAGATGTTTAGTCCATATGAATGATCTTCATTTATTACCTGCCTAGGAAAAGCTATTTCTGGTAAGGATTGAAGATCCTTTTTTAATTTTTCCCATTCACCAATCAGCTCTTCAGACAACTCATCATCCCATTCATATTTGGCTTCCCATACACTTCTTATTAATAATTTACCTCTTATTGAGACTGGTAAGACCAACCCTATAGGATCAAATACTTTAGACGTCTCAGATAGTAATTGACGTTTAGTTTTGGCATGATCACCAAATGTGACAACTGAAACATGCATAGAATCATTTGTTATGTTATATTTATAACCTAATACTCTTTCCAGATCACAACCATGTTCCACCAATACTTCATCACCTTGTAAAACCCTTTTCAGTTTGTCATTATTAGTGTTCCAGGATCTAAGTATAAACCCTCCTGATTGCATTCTATCATATGTTAAATGATAGAGATTTATGAGCTCATCACATTTATTACCTGTGTAAATTAAATTATCCACAAAAAAGTTGGAAGTCAAAATCTCTTTACACCTGTCATCATTAAATTGACTTATATGGTGTTTCAAAATATAGTGTAAGATGAAAGGTGAGGCTGTATATCCAAAGAGAATGGTGTTGTATCTAAAAGTAATTAATTCATTATTTCTGTACCATAAAAAACAAAATTTATTTTTATCAGTCTCTTCTCTAAGTCTAATAGATAAAAAAGCCTGTTTTATGTCACTGAGGACAACATAATCATTTGTCCTAAATATAAGTAGTAATTTCAATAAAGAATTCATTAAGTCAATACCTGAGTAAGATGATTCATTTATAGAAGGTGAATTTTTATTTAATCTAAAGGAACAGTTAAAGACTGGTCTCACTTTAGTTGTGACCTGTTCTTCAACTTTTATAATAGGTCTATGTGGTATGAATATGTAATCATTGATTTTGTGTTTGGGAATGTTAATTTGATCAATGATTCCATCCTTTTGATGTTGTTCGAACACTTTGTCATATTCATTTACCAGATGTTTACTTTCAAGGTCTGCATAAACTCTATTTAGAACTTTTAATGACACATGTAAATTATTAGGAACTTGTTTAATCTTTTCTTCCATCCAAGGCAATCTCACATAATAGTGATTGTCCTTGAATAAGATACCTTGTTTAAATTTATCTACCATATAATCATCATAAGTAGATGTACTTTCATCGATAGATGGGATACCGATAGACTCTAATGAGAAAAGATTTTCTACCCCATTATCTACCTGTGAATCCGTTAATATATTTTCAAATGGATGAAAAAATGTTTTTACTGGGTTAGTGATAAAATTGACAACTGTATCACTAACCGTTTCTACTTCTTCATTACCCAACTGAGTAGGTATTTGTTTTTTGTTTACCTTAAGCATTTGAGTTTTTGTTAAAAAATTATGTACATTTCCCATAGGCACCAACTTATCACATATTTGAAAACAGCTGCCTCCCATTACATTGATCAATTTAAAAGATGGCAAATATTGAATGATGTCAGTACCTATTAATGCATCTAAATGAAATTTATTATAATCTACATCATTATAAAAGGTAGAATCTGCCAAAGCTAAGTTATGTTGCTTAAAATTTTGTATGGCTTCTTTTACGCCATCTACCTCATATTGCAAAGACAAAGTATTGTCTATTAAGAAAGGTATACTAAATACTTGTTGTGCATCATATTTGAAACCTAACAAAACTTGTTTAAAAGTACGATGTTGTTTACCTATAAAGGTTTGTACATTATAATCTAATTCATGTAACTTGTCAATATCGTCAAAAAGATCTTTAGTGATGTTTTTAGATAAATATGACCTTTGCGATCCTGAATCGATAATACCTCGAACTGTCACCCTTTTGGTACCCCTAATTAGTTGGAAAGAAATAGTGGGTAACAAATATACTCTATCTGTTTGTTGCTGTGATGTCAAACATAAATTAATAGATTGACTGGACTCATTATTAGTTTCAGGACAGAAAGCTGTTATATGAGTATATGCTTTACATTTAAAACAGTTATATTTCAATCTACCTTCTTTCCCAAAACAATCACTTTCCTGATGACCTATACCTGAACATCTAGTGCACAGGTTTAACACTTTCGCACGAGCAACTCTTTCTTCTGTGGTCACATATTTATCACATTTATAAAGGGGATGACCCTTTTTTGACAAAATTTACATACACCTTGAGCT
>JABUQX010089159.1:0-7500 GCA_015478945.1 Trachelipus rathkii | reverse complement strand
TATATATATATATATATATATATATATATATATATATATATATATATATATATATATATATATATATATATATATATATATAGCGATATATTTTAAATATATATATATATATATATATATATATATATATATATATATATATATATATTATATATATATATATATATATATATATATATATATATATATATATATATATATATATATATATATATATATATATATATATATATATATATAATTTTCAAATTATTTGGAATATTTCCCCAAACAAGGAAGAACCTACTAGGGAAGTAATTATCCAGTTATCCGGCCGGATAACAATGATATCTGGCTGGATACCTGATTGTCAAAAACTTGGCCGGATACCGGTTAGTTGTCGGATATCCGGCCCATTCCTAATTATTTGGGTTATGTTGGTTAACTGGCATGTTTTCCAAATTAATTCTAGAAATGCAAAATGTATTGCTATTTATCTAGACAAATAAATTCTTGAAAACCTAATTAAATAAATTATTATATTTTTAAATTATTAAAAAACACTATAAATTCATGAAATGAGGCATTACATCAATAAACAGGCCAATGTCTTTGAAATTGGGTAGGTAGGTTTATGATACTATAAAATATATACCAGTATATCAGAAAAAAAAATTGCAAAATATATTGAAAGCTTGATTTTATAACCATTTTGGTACAATTTTAACTATAAATTTTAAACTTACTTTTTCTATTCATTTCAACAAAATAGGTTAGTAAATGGTATAGATATATTGAGTCAGTGGGAAGCCACATGGACCTATCTAGACTGTCTCAGTCATACTAGAGTAAGAATGCCCAATTGGCCTACATGCTCATGCAAAACTCATTCCGTACCTTGGGGCTTGTCAATAGTATACAGCAACTGGACTACTACCAAAAGCATAAACTGTAGCTTTGGTACATGTTAATCACAGTACAAGCTTTAATAAGTTTGTCATAGTAACAACATGCAGTTTTAATATTTTAGACCACTCTGCTCAAGAATGGTAATCCCTCCATGTGGACCGAAACCCGCATGAAGAGGCTGAGAGAAGAGACCACTGAGGGTGGATTTTGGTAAAATCTTCCCAACCCCTCCCATCACCAAGTGTGCTGAGTTACACAACTCCATGATCCCCAAATCTCCATCCCCTCGTATTTACATGACTGTGTATCCACAGGGGAGAACTGCTACTCACTTATATATACAGAGTTCTTACGATACAGGCAGGTAATATGCCGTGCTAGAGTCTTCGGAAAGCTCCAGCCCCAAAGACAAACATGGAGCCTAACCCCCATCCATTGGTGGCACTGTTAAAGATTTTTTATGGATTCATGTGTGGAAGATTGGTAGTTTTTTGCATTTTTGGGAATTTTTATTGTGTTCCACATTCTATTGTTGTTTGTGTTCTGAAGGTTTTTTGTTTAGAAAATTGTCTTTTGAAAGTTGGTTTGAGGTGTGTGTTGCTGGTTGGTTAAAGTCTTCGTGATTTGTGGTTAATTTAATTGAGTTATTGTCGTTGTGTGTTTCTTAATTTGGCTATGTGGCGGTTTTGAATATATATATATACGGCTATATATATATATATATTAGTATATATATATATAATATATATATATATACTATATATATATATATATATATATATATATATACATATATATATATAGTATATAGGTATATATATATAAATTATACTATATTATAGCGGAGAGGAGACACGCTGGGATCAACTAGCATACCCCCGACTGAGAGGTTCCTCTCTCCACTCTTTCTCGTAAAGACGATGAGCAAAAGAAGATTGAATAAAATAAAAGAACCGTGAGTTTGATGAGATAAGAAGTAGTAGGTATTAAAAGGATGCTTCGATAGATTTGGTTTGAGATTGTCCTAGTAAAGAGGCAACCAAGCTGGACACCATCAGAGGTGTTACGAGAAGCAGGTTAGGGGCTAAGATTTTCCGTTACACGGAGGGAGATTGGTCTCCCGGACTCCGCTGGCTGCTTACGTTGGGTTGAGCTGATTCAAGGAGCAGGATTGTGAGTTTATTCAAAGGAGATAAACAATTGTGATTACCATTTAAAGGAAGGTTTACTTTAACTAGCAGTGTTTCCGGATCTTATCGTGATCAATGCGTGTCTAATCCGACTAATTATTTTCCGTGGGTAAAAGAATAATAGATATAAATCGATTAGGTCAATAGAGATAAAAAACTCAAGGATATTGACACTCGCGTAGATAAAAGAAAAAGTTTGTTTGACTTTATGTAGCTCAGAATATATGACAGTGTGGAGAATGTTTTGTGAATAGCTACCAAAGATTAACGACAATGCCACTTTCCCCAAATTTTATTAATAACTTAAAAAGACTATTAGAATTACGATAATATCATATTTTAATTAGATATATACATTGAAATTATACTTAGAATCCAAGTTTTATGACCTATGATACGATGAGTTTAACAACTTCCTTGATCAGATTCAAAGAGGAAACAATCGATTTCCAAATATATTCGTGCAATGAAGTATGGGGGAGGAAGTAGAAATTGACTCAATTAAATAAAAAAATACTATACTATACTTAGCTGAGATTGACTGAAGAATGATTTCTGGTGATATAGTGAAGATCCAACAAGGAAATTGGATCCAGACAAACCAAAGGACAAACAAAAACAAAACCAAAACAAAACAGAAACCCAACAAATAAAACCCTGTCAAAAGTAAACATTAACTTTAATTAGCGCTGGACATTTAAGTTTTTAATTTGGCCGAAAGCTTTGATCTATGAGCTTCCTTCTTTCGGCCTCTACCCTCTCTCTATGACCTCAATTTCAGTTACTTTATACCTGCTGTTGTAGATTGCTATATTTCTTTCTTTAACTGCTTAAATCATCGTGAGTGGCGCTTCGCAGGGTTCTGCTGTTTACTTACTCTTTTTCAACTTCTATTAATTACCTTCTATCATAATTCGATTTCACCCAATCCACTTAGTTTCTGTTATGTGTGCTGATCACCTGAAAACTGGACAAATCCAACTTCCAGGTATTCAATAAAATCATACCACATAAATGTTCGGACAATATTCTGTACCCAAATATGAACCAAAATGAAAATGATTTAATAAATAAAATAAATATCATCATAATTATAACAACAACTAAAACAAAAAAGAGACACAATTATAATATCTATCAATCCCATATGTTTGATTAATAATAAAGCCATAATTGATACTATTCAAGAAATCATCGTCCAGGCTGGATAGTAGTGTCCAGACTGGATCAATGAGAATCTTAAAATTACAAACATTCTATCGGGATCCCTTCAGTCGTCAATGGCACAACTATGCACGAATAATATCTCCCTCCCTTCATCCCTCCCCCCTTGCATAAAAATCTAAACCCCCACCGTCAATTTCCCACGTCGTTCAGAAAGACAGGAGTGAAGAGGCGGCCAAGAGCATAGATAGAACAGCGAAGAGAAGGACAACCAGGACTCTTAAATATAGAGAGAGGGGGCTACAATATTAAAAAAGTTTTTTTTACAATTATTACTTAATATACAATTATTTCTGTGCCTTATGGCAGGACGAAAGAGATTGAGAAACAGCATATCTTTCTGTCTCCGTTTTGAAACTCCTGCATTCAACTAGTACAGAAGCCTTTTTGCTGCTCCCATTCAGTCCAGCGTAAGCGCCTGTAGTGCAGTATATAAGTACCAACCTTAACGCTGGGATCCAGAGCAGACTCATAGTCAATGGATACATTGGAAATGACAAATACAAGAAGGATGTGGTTGAGGACACGAAGGCACAGACTGGAACTCACTCGGTGGATAATTTGACTGAGGAGAAGGGTAAGGACCACTATGTTCCTGTACATTCATTGAAGGAAAATAATTGAATTTTTACATTGGAAATAATTTGAGGGGAAGAAAGTTTATTACGGGACTGGTTGTACATAAGGATGAACTTCGGGAATAGTTTCTGTGGGAGATTCATCTCATGACCAGTATGAAATCGAGAATGAGATGCATCATTAATCTGGATCCATCCGATTAGTGTAATACGAAAGAATGGTCATTAAGGGTCTTTTTATTGAAATATCTGATAGGAGGGGTGACTTTACGTACTCCGCCTTTATTAATTCTTCTATGATGGAAAGCAATTATGTCGGTTCCTCGAACAATGTTCTTCTTCGGCCATTGGTACTTGTGGAGGTGAAAATACAGGATCATCAAGGATATATATATTGGGCATTACGATCCAATTCATGGAGGATACGCTTTGTTTAAAACAGGGATGGGGAGTCGGAATCGGGAGTCGGGAGTCTCGAGCATTTCAGGGAAGGTAAGGATGTCGGAGTCGGAAGTCTTGGGAAGCTGATTTCCAAAAGAGTTGGGCAGTCGGTACTCGGGCAGTCGAGTAAAAAAAACACAGCTCCTTTCGACTCCCAAAACAATTCTGTTTATAAACTTTTCACACAAAAAATTGGAAAAAACTTAATTGAATTTTTATTTTTTTATAAAAGAGCGTACATTTTTTTTATTTGACATCTTGTTTGAAGGCCAATTTAAGGTTGTTTATTTCTTAACTGGTTTAAAATTAAAAGTTATTAAAATAAAATGTACTTGATACTGTGTATTGTGCGAAAAAATGCCGACCAATAAAAGAATTTACTTCTTGTTTGTTACTCTGGGTTGAAAACCGACCTAACAATGAATACTATTTTAAAAACAAAAATTTTGAGTTTTTTTCCTTCCTTTCCACATATAACAATATAATAAGCTTGTATACGCTTTATACGCCTGTTACAATCAAATTGTTAAATTTTGTTATTCCCCGCACTACACTTGTCCCAAAAGGGAAAGATACCTCAAACACCGCGCTGGTTAAACAATACCTAGGAGCCCCAATTATTTATCTGAAAAACCGATTCTAACAATAAATAATTACATGATAAAAACCCCAAATTTTTTTAGATTTCCTTGCTATTATACACATATAACAATTATAAATAAGCTTGACTAACGCTTTTCACTACATCAAATTGTTCTATTTTTCACGGCGTGGTTTGTGCAGAAGTAAGATACCTCAAAAACCTGCCCTAAATAACCTAGGGAGCCCAAAATATATCGTTGTTGGGTATATGTCGCAAGCGCAGGCAGTAGTTGAACGAAAAGAGCAATGAAAATACATATAATCCTCTTATCAAAATACTTAATACTCTATCATCACTAGCCATTCTTGTTAAAAATTACATCTTAGCGACAAAATCAGACACAAATATACAATAAATAAGAAGAACAATTGGGTTTGACTACGCTTCTCGTTACTCAAAACATCAAATGTCTAATACTTGGAGGATGACCATTGAGTAACAGGAGATACCAAAATTGACTGCCTAAATTACCTAGGAGCATTCGCCAAATTATTTTTTTTAAAAGTGTGACATAAACTTTTGTGAAAATTTAAATTTGATTGATTGAAACTATAACTAGAGAGCCCTCTTGCCAGGGGGCTGAAATAGACACGCGAGTACAACAATTTGAATTGAGAATCCGGAGCCATGCCGGAATTGGCGCCGCAGAAAAAAATTTAATATATAAATAAATAATAAAATATAATATAACAATAGAGGAAGTAAGTGTATCCAGAAGGACAATATATATTATAATATATAATAGTATATTATATGATATATATTATAATTATTATATTATAATATATATATATCGTTATATATATATAATATATTATATATATAGTATATATTATATATAGTTCATTTATGATAAAATTATATTCACGAGAATGTCTTTCCACTATGATAGAAAAATATAGTGGTAAATGCATCTGCTTTATTGTGACCTCGCTCAAGAATGGAACATGTTAAAGGTCAAATGAAAGGTATTCATATATTGATCAATCTAAGTTTTAAATTTGACTAATTATTCAAATACTTTAAATGACCGATGACCTTTTAGAAGGTAAATGACCGATGACCTTTAGGAAGGATATATGGCGGAAAACCGACTAAAATGATATGGAACGATATGGATGAAATGCGTTTTTTCAAACCCCTACAAGCATAGGACACCACATAAATCATTAATACTTAAAATGAAACTTGATCATTGAGGCCAGTTAACTATAAGTTTATACGAAAACGTTTAATAACATCAAAATTTATCACCTGTAATGCAATGACGTCAGTTGGATTCATGCAAAATACCGCTCAATATTTTCTTATTTATACAAATAACAATAGGTAAACTTTTAATTTCTTTTTTTTTTTTTTATAATAACATTTTAGAAAATAATTTTGGCACTGAAAATATGAAATTTAAATTTATGAGGTCTAATAATATAAATGTAAAAATTTGTAAATATTTCGGAATCATATTTTCCGAATAAAATTTCTTTTATTGATCTGCTTAAAAAATTCTTCTGACAATGTTTATATTCAGAGTTAAAAGTTTAGACATAAAAAGTAGTTTCTGTATGTAATAAATAATAATATATTATTAGTTATGGTTAAAAGCAATATGTGTATATCTATAAATAATGGCACGTAATAAATTTTGTAAAAGTTATATTTATGTAAATAATTCTTATGATGTAGAAGCTTATATTTTAAAAATTAAATATATTCATTACAGCTGTAAAATAGATAAAAGAGAAAATATATAAATAGTTTATTATAGAGAATTCAAACATCACTTAAAAATAAAAAACATTACATGCAGGAGGACATTAAATTATAAATTTTGCAATTTTAGTGGAATAATAATAAGTTAATTTTCTTTTAAACACAAAAATATTTAATAAATTAAATATATGTTAAAATAAATGTTACATGTTGTTAGATGATAGACATTCAGTTATGTGATATAATAATATTTTTATAATTATTTTTACTACTACAATTATAAATAAATTATTAAATGTAGAGCTGTAAAAACTATGCAGGAGGGACAGCAATCCAATAAATAGAAAGAGAAAAGGGCCGCAGTGACGGTGTGGCATTTATCAAATTAAATTCCACAGTAAACGAAAACTGGAAACGCAAAATCATGGAAATGCTAAATATTTAATTTGGCTGAATCAAGATCCACCTTATCGAGTCAATTCTCATATATTTTCAATTTAGCATATTAATGAGTGATAACTTTTACTCTCTAATAAGGCAAATTATATATGATATATTTATATATATTATATACTGAGTGTTTATAGTATAATAGTATAATAGTATATATATTATAATTATAATATATATATATATTAGTAATATATATAATAAGATTATTATATATATATATCATGAAATCTTATTATATATATATATTCTAAATGTTGCACAAACTTTACAATTTATAAACAAAAGTGATTTATGTAATTAACACTAATATTTATATTACACAAATTAGTGATGTACTTTGAGTTGTTGTACATAAATATATAGTATATATATG
>JABUQX010089158.1:0-12500 GCA_015478945.1 Trachelipus rathkii | reverse complement strand
TATTATTATTATTATATTATTATATATATTATTATATTAAAAATTATGCATTATTCATTATAATCATATTATTATTATTATCATTATTATTATTATTATTATTATTATATTATTATTATTATTATTAATTATTATTATTATTATTATTATATTATTTATATATTATTTGCATATATATAATATATATACTATAATATATATATATTATATATATTTACTTTTATTATATATTACATATATAATATTATGATATAATATATATATATATACCTTATATAATATACTATATATATATATATATTTATATATATATATATATATATGTGCTGTTGTATATATATATATATGTATATATATTAATTATACTATATATATATATATATATATTATATATAATGTATATATATATATATTATATTATATAGATATATATATACTATATATTATAATATATATATATATATATAAATATATATATATTATATATATAATATTATATATATATATATATTATATAATATATATATAATAATCATTCTCACAATAATAATATATATATATACCATATACATATATATACTATACTATATATATATATATATACTATATATATACTTATATATATAATCTAGATATATATATATACTATACATATATATTATATATATAAATACATATATATATATGTATACTATAATACATATATATATACTAAATAATAGACATACTATAAATTGAAAAAAAAACCTACTAAATATATATATATTATATATATATCATTATATATATATATATATATCACCTATATATATATATTATATATAAAATTTCGCCCTCGGCCCCGTATATTCGCTAGGTCCGCCACCTCTCACAAGCCAACATTTCAATGCCCCACCGAGTCGAAGTCCTTATCTCACCGACCAAGGACCAAGGCGAATCTCTGTGGACCAAAATATTACGACTTGCTACAGAGGGTGAACAGAAAGACAAAAACCTGGCCCAGATGGACACTTAGCTATTTCTGACTTTCAACTTTCTCACAGAGCCCATCCTGAACGCATATATGTCAATTATCCCCTCTCATTTTGTCCCCATGTCCCGAGACTTCCGTCTTATGACGTAAGACCACTCTTCGTTAAGTGATCCAATTAATATTCCACCTAATTATCCACGCTAGTATATATATATACTATAATATATATAAGCTTATAATATTTATAATATATATATATATATACTAATACTATATATATGATACTATATATTATATATACTATACTATATACTATACTATATGCATACTACGCCTATAGCTATACTATATATATATATAATATAATAATATAATATATATTATATATAACTTAGTATATATATTATATATACTATACTAGTATATATATACCTATATATACTATCATATTAATATATATTAGTATTATATATTATATATATATATGTATATATATATACTATATAACTATATATATTAATATATATATATAGTATATAGTATATATATATATATACCTATTATTATCATATATATATATATACTTATAATAGTAGTAATAATATATATTAACATATAATATATATAATATGATATATATATATATTATATCATATAGTAATATATATAATAATATAATACTTATTAATTATATACTATATATATATATATATACTCATATAATTATATTGTATGTATATTAAAACATAACTATATATATATATATAATATAGTTTAAATATACTATACTATATATCATACATATTATATATCTAAATTACTATATTTATATTACCTATATATAATATAGTATATAAATACTAGTATAATACGGTAAGTATCACGTATAACTATATAATATAATAGTATATATAAATATACATAATATATAATATATATCTAATATATATATATCATATTTAGTATATATATCTATACATATACTCATTATATATATATACTATATCATATACTTATATTATATATGTAAATATATATTATAATATATATACTAACTATATTTATATATATATATATAGCATAACTATTTAGTATTAGTATAATAATAGTATATATAATATATACAACTAAATATATATATATATATATCATATAAACAGACACGACCAACGCGCGCACACACACACACACACTTTCAAACTCTAGTACAACACCAGGATCCGGGCCCCCACGCCTCACCTCGGCGGCTCTCCGATAAACTACGCCCGCCAAAAGACAGCCCAACACCCACAACCCAAACCCGCAAGATGCTAATCAACCATAATCCGAACGCATTCTGCGGCCGCCGTACATACCGGACAGCCCTCGTGCAGCATCCGTATATATATATTATATATTGATACTTATATATATATATGATAAATAGATATACTATATATACTATATATTATACATATATACATTATACTAATATAATAATATATATATATATATACCGATATATATATATATATATCAATACTACAGTATCATGATATACTATACTATGATACATACTATAATATATGTATATATAACAGACGAATAACCACATTTGGAAAAATACTTTGTAATCATCTTAAATTAGATTCAACAAGTTAGTTCAGAAATTACTTGATGGAAAATTATCCTCCTCAGTGCACATCGACACCTTCACTAATATTTTAGCAAAACCATGATCGAAGAGACAATACTCTTAGAAAGTTGATCGAGCAGTAAAAAGAATAGTCTTCTAACATACAAAAGCCAGTAATAGTCCCCAGATAAACTATTTTTAAAGTAATTTTAAAAATGTGAGCAAAAAAAAAAGAGTATATATAATATATATCATATACGAGTTACTATATATATATATAGTATTATATATAATTATATATAATAATATATAATATATATTTATATACTACTGATAAGAAAAAAGTTATTATATAGTATAGTAGTATATATATATTGTCTATATACTAATACTATATATATACTAATATAATATATATATATACTATTATACTAATATAATACCTATAATAATACTAACTACATATATCGATATATCATACATAGATACTAATATATTATACCTTTATATAGTATATATATATATTCATATACTTAAATATTGCATAACAGTCAATACGGAGCCAATTAGACAAGATCGTAAATAAAGAAGAACCACTATAATGGGATAAATAAAGCAATATACCGCCTTCTCCTGGGATTGAACCACCGCCTGTTGCGAATGAGCACAATATACCATGCCCGGTGCTACACAACTGAGCTATCCTCCAACCTAAAAAAGTTTGATTATTATGTCCATCATTTATATATAATATAAATACTATATATATATAACGTATATACTAGATAATTATATATATATATATATAAATATACTAGTATATATATTGAAACATTATTGTCAAAGTTTTTAAATACATGTGCATTGAGAAGGCTTTGATTTTTTATTCATTCAAATAGTTCTACTAGTAACTTTTATTTATTACTATGTCTCAAAATTTTGTAAATTTTTTAATACATTTTAACCAATAATAACAGTCTGAATTGACATAATTTCATGCATTACATATTATTATATATATAATACTATATATACTATATAATATATATTAATATATATAGTATACTATATATATATATATTATACCTATATATATTACTATACTTATATATATATATATACGTGATATAAAATATAGTATATATATAATATATATATATATATATCTATAATATATATATATTATACTGATACTATTTATATATATATATATAGTATACTATACTATATATATAATACTATATTATATAAATAATATATATATAGATACATATAGATATATATTATAGTATAATATATATATATTTAATTATAGTAATATATATATACTACTATAATTATATAATATATCAAAACCTAAAGCATATATATATATATACTACTCTATTACTACATTATTCGAACCTGCGCATCCACCTTCATATGGCTATTCACCTGCACCTAGTACATACAACAACAATATATTGAAAATTGAAAAATTCTCCAAAGTACATCTCGAAGAATAGGAAAGATTAAGTTTTGGCTGACCGCAATTCATTGTACCATCAATCGAGAAGAAAAAGCTCCAACAAACATTACCTAATCGATTCACGGCTTTCACATACACACATTCACACACCCTTAGACACTTACAACCTACATACCTAGCACACACATAAATATATATATAATCATCATATTATATACTCTAATATATATATACTACTATATACGTAATATATTAATACCTACTTACTAATCAACAATAAACACACATAATTATATACTAATATATACTAATATATATATATTACTATAACATGTAATGTAATGTAATATATGTCATGTATAGTATAGTATGTCATGCTCATAATCGCTCATGTATGTCAATTGAACAACATGCTAACATGTATGGCTATGTATGTATGCTATGCATAATATCATTAAAGCATGATTAAATGATATAAGCAACAAGCAACAACGCGAACAGCACAATAAAGAAGTATATATTAACCAGAGAAGCAACCAACAAGAACAAGAACTCTTCGAGAGGTGCATAAAATAGTGCTGCACCTGTTAGCTACAGTGGCATCCTTATTAGGTAAGATATGGAGCTCTTTAATATCTTTTGGTAATCGAAGGATATCACAACATAAACACACCGATCTCTAGTTAATACTACGAACATTACAATACCACATATTATAAACATATAACTAAAAATATAGATAGTATATACTATATATATATATACTATAGTAAGAATATATATCATTCTTTAATATATATATACTAATAATATAGAGACCCACTATAATAACATACTATAGATATATATACCGCACTATATATATAATTAATATATATTTTATATTATATGAAATCACTCACTAGAACGGCGCGATTAGTTATTTATTTACTATTTATAGTTAAAAAAAGAATTTTTAAGTCACTTGCTATTTCCCAAAAATTCTCCTTTGTTTACACGTCTGAACCTCTTGTTCGTTGTTATTGTTGTTGTTGTTGTTGTCTGTTGTTGTGATGGTGCTTTCTTCTTCTTCTTCTTCTTCTTCTTCTTCTTCTTTCTTCTTCTTCTTCTTCTTCTTCTCCCTTCTTTCTATCCCTCTTCCTCTTCTTACAACTCTCTTCATCTTCCTCTTCCTTCTTTCTACCCCTCTTCTTCTTCTTCTTCTTCCTACTTCTTCTCTTCATTCTTCTTTTTTCCTTTATTCTTCTCCTTATTCTTCTTCTTTCTTTTCTTCTTGCTTCTTTTTCTTCTTCTGCTTTTTGTTCTCCTCTTCTCTTCTTCTTCTTGGTCAAGTGCAACTCGTATTTCTTTCTTCTTCTTTTCCTTTTTTTCTTCTTTCTTTCTTCTATTTTCTTTCCTTCATCTATTTTTCCTAAACCACTTTCATCTCTTCTTCTTCTTCTATCTTCTTCTTTTTCTTTTTTCTTCTTCTTCTTCTTCTTCTTCTTCTTCTTCTTCTTCTTCTTCTTCTTCTTCTTCTTCTTCTTCTTCTTCTTCTTCTTCTTCTCTTCTTCTTCTTCTTTCTTCTTCTTCTTCTTTTTATCTTCTTCTTTTTCTTCTGTCTTCTTCTTCTTCTTTTCTTTTCTTCTTCTTCTTCTTCTTCTTCTATTCCCTTTTTCCTATTTGTCGTGTCTGTTGTCCTTTTTGAAATAAATAAAAATGTATAAAGAAGAAAAAAAAAGGTACTTCTGGAAATTCCAAATTATCTTCTTTGGAAAGAAATATTATCCTTGTTTTTAAAAGGAAATTTTATACGAAACTCACGATCTTTAGATTAATGTAAGTAATGTCGATGAATATCATGATTCTATGTCGAAACATTTAATTTTTTTTTCAACCAAAATATTATAAATAGTAACCAGACTTTCCTTTTAAAAGAATGTTTAAGAAGGTTATTTGTTATTTAATACTTTTTTCGGCCCCAAGGTTAAAAATGCCTTTAAGGAATTGAGTCTTAGAAAGAAATTGAGTCCTTGAAGGACCTTGGGTGATTGTAGGAATTCGTGTCCTTGTAGTTACGTGTCGTTAATGTAATATCCTGAAAAATAATTATTCTATTCAGGTATCAGTAGAGTTATCGTAATAAATAACCTGTAAAATATATATCAATCTTTTCTGTTTCTACAAAATATATTATTTCCTCGGTTACAGAAGCTGCCCAGCCATCTGGTGTAGAATGCCCAAGACAGAACGGCTTTTTCGAACACGAAGACCCAGCAAATTGCGACACCTATTATGAATGCACAAATGGTTTAGCCGTTAAAAGACACTGCCACACAGGACTCGTCTTTGATGAATTCACAGGAACTTGCCAATGGGAACACACTGGAATCAGGACTGGTTGTGGAGTGCGAATCCGTAAGTATTTTTCACGTCTTTGAAAATAATGACAAAAAGTCGATTATTGGATGTTAAAAATATGTGCAAAAGAAATGTCGTAAGAAAGGTTATTTTAAAAGTCAAAAGTTCGTGCCATGGGTGTGGTTCGATACAAACCAACATAAAAAAATAAATGAGTAATTATGATTTGTATTGAAAACTGTAAGCGTAATCAGTTAAATGTTTTAATAAAAACTGATCTTATAAAAATTTCTTTGCAAAAGTTACATTGTTAGAAGTTACATGATAGAATTTAAATTTTCAATCATTTTTAAATTTTCTAATACAAATAAAAAGCAAAATATGTTAAAAAAATAGAAAATGTATTAAATTTAATATTTACAATGTATTAATATATTAAATTGCTTATTTACAATATTCAAGTTTAATTTTGAATACTTTTGTTTTAATTTTTATGTAACGAATTAATACAGTTCATATTTTTTTAAAAAAAAATTTATTTAAATTATATTAAATTGATTATAAAATGTGTTAAATTGTTTATTACAAATTTTCAAATCGAAAATTGTTACTTAAAATTTTGTAAACACTTTCTTTACTATTTATGAAGAGTTAAAATAGTTCACATTTTTATTTACCCCCCAAAATTTTTTTATTTATTTTAAAACAGAGGTTTTGGAAGATGGATTCCAGTGCCCCAATACCACACAAATCTCATCCAATGGACAAGCATTTGACCACCCAAGGTATCTTCATCCAGAAGATTGCAGATACTTCTACGTGTGCCATGAAGGCAAATACCCTGCCCTTGTTGGATGCCCTCAAGGCACTGTCTTCAATGACATTACCCTTAACTGTGATGCTGCTGAGACCGTTGCTGGATGGTAAGTTTTTAGTTATTATATGGTAAAGAATTAAAATTATATTAACCTTTTAAAGAAATATAATAATAATAATAATAATAATAATAATAATAATAATAATAATAATAATAATAATAATAATAATAATAATAATAATAATAATAATAATAATAATAATAATAATAATAATAATAATAATAATAATAATAATAATAATAATGAAAATGTGATAGTTATCATGCTAAAAAAGTAAATTATAATAAAGTAATAATAATAATAATAATAATAATAATAATAATAATAATAATAATAATAATAATAATAATAATAATAATAATAATAATAATAATAATAATATTTTCTTTTCAGTGAGAACTACTACGATCAACCAGGCGGCAACCAAAAATCCAACGCCCAAATCTAAATTTGAAAATTTTATTTTTTAGAAAAAATAAAAAATATTTTTAAAAAATTTAGGAAAAAAATAACTTTAATAATAAACACGAAAAATAAAAATAAAAAACACAAAATAAAATAAAACCCCAATTTAATTACATAACAGAACTGAAAATTTAAAAAAAAAAACAACAACAACAAAAACTGAATTATTTCAGTATGTTAGAAACAGAGCGTAGAAAATATGACAATAGGTAGTTCACACAACACAATATATATATATATATATATATATATATATATATATATATATATATATATATATATATATATATTATATATATATATATATATATATATATATATATATATATATATATATATATATATATATATATATATATATATATATTATTATTAAGGTTATTGGTTATTATTATTATTGTTACTTTTTTTAGTTGTTGTTGGTATATATTGCATATATATTATTAAAGATATATATAGTATATATATAAGTTATACATATATATACATATAATATATATATAGCAGTATATATATATATACAGAGCTAGCCTATAAGCATATATATATATATATATAAGCAGCAGGAATGTTCTTCGTACGTATTGCAGTTAAAGAGTTATATATATATATATATATATATATATATATATATATATATAATATATATATATATATAGTGATTATTTCAACCTACTAAAGGAAGCTTTTCATCTAAACAAGGTCTGTGATTATAGTAGAGCTTAACTATTAGATACCGGGTGGCCCAGTTGCTATTAAATAGTTACTGTGTATTTGTGGTAAAGAATAAAAATCATTACTTCAGCTTAACCCCGTATTTAAAAATTGTACAAAAATGAAATTTTTTTTTTTTGGAAAAATTTTTGATATTTCTTTTTTTATATAAATAAATTTTTAGAAATTATTATTATTATTATTATTATTATTATTATTATTATTATTATTATTATTATTATTATTATTATTATTATTATTATTATTATTATTTCATTTGTATCGTACTCTTAACTACGAATAACTACTTGTACTATAATTGAAATCACCGCTGTAGCAATTTCGTTATTATTATTATTATTATTATTATTATTATTATTATTATTATTATTATTATTATTATTATTATTATTATTATTATTATTATTATTATTATTATTATTATTATTATTATTATAGGTCAATTTTTATTTAAATAAATTTTGTATTAACGGATATTTGCTTTATTTGATACCTTAAGTAATATTTTTATTTGAGTTTGATCCACTTTGGCACTATTGATTAGAATGGTACCACTCATGACAGTGCTACAACTTCCTTAAAGAGAGAGAGAGAGAGAGAGAGAGAGAGAGAGAGAGAGAGAGAGAGAGAGAGAGAGAGAGAGAGAGAGAGAGAGAGAGAGAGAGAGAGAGAGAGAGAGAGAGACTCCATCTTAGCATCATTCATACAAATGAATTCCTTTTTAAATCAAATAAGACGTCAGGTGAAATGTTTAGAAATAGTCGGCATATGGTGGCTTCAATTGAATACGATGTGTTAATAACTTTTCAGTTATGAGTTTTTCTATTTTCAAGTACACTGTCGTAAATGTCTTAACGAGAAAGTTACAAAAATGTCTCAAC
This sequence comes from Trachelipus rathkii, assembly GCA_015478945.1. Classification (NCBI taxonomy): domain Eukaryota; kingdom Metazoa; phylum Arthropoda; class Malacostraca; order Isopoda; family Trachelipodidae; genus Trachelipus; species Trachelipus rathkii. The sequence continues at coordinate 3,145 of JABUQX010089158.1, read as the reverse complement.
CAATTTTTTTTATTTATAATTTTTATTAGAAAAATAAATTGATGAAACTACTTTATTTATAAATGTCTTTTCGACTTTCAAAATTATGTGACATTTTTGTTATTTTGTTGGTACAACATATTTTGAAATGTAGTTATAAGACGGAGTCATTTACTGAAATGGTTTTACGGGGAATGGATATCGGTATCATAGAAAAATGAAATTAGAATGTATACCTATACACTGATTGACACAGGACATTTACTCATAGAATTTTGGTTCACAAATCACCATAGTATTTGGTCAATTGTCCAAATTTTCTACTATTTTATTGAAAAATATTTCTTTCAAGTTAATGTTAAATCAACAAATATTGAGATTGAAGAGTTGTGTAGTAACGAAATAAATAAATATTGGGTTAACCTATATTAACAAAAATAAAGAATATATTGCTTTTACAAACCCCATACAGTTTCACAATTGTAGTCGGGAATTGCTGCATAGAACATGTTGAATTTTTTAAAGAATTGATAATCTTTTCTTTTCTTAGTTTAAGTACTTTAACTGTACAAGAAATTCAATTTTCTTGGATGAGGAACTGCTATAATAGCTATAAAGGATCGAGGTCCAATTATCTTTTGCCTAGGGTTGATTTAATAGCTAAACATTTATCAACAGTTATTCATCTTCCATTGAACTCTACTGTTTAACTTTATAAACTGACCTTGCACCTGGTTCACCTAGGATCGATTCAAAACCTAAAAAAAAAAATTACCGATCCTTCATCTTAGATTGGACCTTTCTATACCTTTAAACTCCATAAACTGACATCGCGCATGGTTTCTTTTCATGCAAACTAAACAGTTGAAGGAACTCGAGAGGGTAGCCTCTCACTTTTGAAACAAAATTTGTATCAACCCCATTCAACTTTATTAAGTAGAGGTGCAAAACAAGACTGGTTCATTTCTAATTTCCAGGTACTATAATGATCTAAACATAATCCTAATTAAGCTTAACTCAATAAAAATTATCTTGGATTTCTTTTGCAGTCCTGATTTCAAACATACTTGTGGATTTACATAGTTGGGTACATTCTTTCTTCCTTTCCTGGTATCCTGTAAGACTCTTTCTTCATGAAAAACTTTCCTGGTATTCTGTAATATATATATATATATATATATATATATATATATATATATTTATATATTATATATATATTATATACAAAGAAATATATATTATATTATTATTATATATATATATTATATACATATATATACTTTAAGGCTATTATTATTAGCAAAGAAGAGAAAATGGGTAGAGTGAGATATTAGCTGTTGCTATTATATTACATATGTATATATATATATATATAGTTATAGATATGTATTATAGTTATTATTATTATATTATATACATATACATATATTATATATTATTGTTATATTAGCATATGTATTTTACATATATTATTATATGATATATATATTATATATGTTATTATATTGTTATATATGAAAGATATATATTATTATTATTATTATTACATATATATTACATATATATATAATATATATATATATATATATATATATATATATATATATATATATATATATATATATATATATAGTATAAAAGGGAGTATAGGACCCAATATTTAGTACTTTTTGTCCAAAAACCAATATCTGATGTCTAATGGTTTGTTTCACTAATAATAATATATACTCACATTTTAATTGTTTAATAATTAATACAATAATAATAAACAACAATTTTAATTAATAATAACAATAGCATTTTCAATAATGTAATAATAATAATAATAATAATGAATTAATAAGTAATATAATATCAATTAATATTTATAATAATGAATACTAATAATAATAATAATAATAATAATAATAATATTTAATAATAATAATTTTTTACAACAATAATAATTTAATATAATACCAGCAATATATAATATAATAGTAATATATCGACCTATATATACATATCCATATATTGATTTGGACAGAATTTTTTTAGAAAATGTGGAATCCTGTGCTATACCTTAATATATATATATGAGCAGTTATATACAGTTATATATTACATACATATATATTAGCAGCAAGAAGAAGATGGGACTGAATGGTTGCTGGTTATATATATATATATATATATATATATATATATATATATATATATATATATATATATATATATTAGACTGGGTTTTCTTCTGGGTCGGATTTTTTCTTTCTCTTCGAGATGAACTTCTAGATGTTTTGATTTAGATATTATTTTTTGATGCGATTTTTTATTCTTGGATTTAATGTTAAAATTATATTTCAATTAATGTTTTTACAAAAAATTTTTATTATGTATTATTAAATCAACACTAATAAAAAAGTATAATACATTTTACATCTAAACATTTAGGTTATACAAATTTTTAGCCTTTTTTTTTATCTTTAATACATTAATATTGAAAATATAAAAAACATATTTTATTTATTAAGCTATTTTATAATATTGTACTATATAAAATTGTTCTTAAAATTATATCAATATATAAAATGTTCCTTGCTAAACGAGCGTGAACAATTTTACAATCAATGTGTTCACTATATATATATATAAAGCAGCAGTTATATATACATATATAAGGTTATATATATATACAGTTGAGTTATAATATATATAGCTATGGTTATGGGTTATTGCTGGCTATACATATACAATATATTATATAGTTGCTATTGATATATATATAGAGCATAGCAAGCATATATATATGCTGGGTTGGTTGGCTACTATATGCTAAGCTATATATGGGGTCGCTATATATGGCTATATGGTTATGTTAGCAAGAAGTGTTATATATAGCAGCAGCATGAGCAGCGGGCTGTTGGCTAAGTTACAGCAGCGAAGGTTGCTGCATATATATATATATATAAATATATATATAAATATACATATATATATATATATATATATATATATATATATATATATATACAGTTATATATATATATATATATATACATATATAAGAAAGATATATATATATATATATATATACATATATATATTGAAGTGGCGCACGAAAAACAAAGTTTCACGATAAATGCGAAACGGTTAAAACACCCAAATCCAACCGAACCAGCACAAC
>JABUQX010089157.1:42500-50743 GCA_015478945.1 Trachelipus rathkii | reverse complement strand
GAACCTAAATGAATAACACACAAATAGAACATAACACTAGGATGCAAACTGAATCAAACTGACTTTCACCCTTCACCTTCATTTTTCATTCTTCGGTCCCCCATCATCCTCACCTTCATTTCATCTTTTCATTCATTCACCACCCTACATTAAAAGACAAAAATCTAAACTAAAAAACCATACTTACCTTTATACAGACAAAAAATATATATATATATAATATATATATATAAATATAAATATATATATATATATAGATTATATATATATATATATATATATATATATATATATATTATATATATATATATATATATATATATATATTATATACCTAAATAAAAAGCATTTTTTATTTTATAACATTTTTATAATTATCTCTATTTTTCATTTATTATTTTTATCAATATCAATATTATCTTTATTAAATTATATTTTTTTTATATTATTTGTGGATATATATATGTAGACAATAATTATATATTATATATATATATATATATATTTATATATATATATATTATATTAATATATATATATATATATATTATAATATTATATAATATTCGGGGTGAAATCACAGAAAATACTTAGATAGGGTTGTGCAAAGGAAAGGAAAAGAGAAAGAAATAAAGATTTTGTATATTTGTATTAATCGTTTAGAGTTTTTATTAGCCTGATGGAGATCGACCGAGTAAGTCTTTCAAAGAGAGGTTTGGCCATTCAGTGAGTAGTACTTCGTTCCTCATTCTGGTGCCTAACTTGATTATATCTGTAACACTGACTTATCTTGCCTATATCAGAGGTCCTGTTTAGAATCAATATTTTAATTCTGGCATTTTTATAGATATAAACTGAAGAAAATAGAAGACGAAGGAAAGTAAAAATAAAAAGATATAGGAAGAAGATAAACATATACATAAGCTGACTAACAAGCAGAAACATAAGCGAAGAAAAGAGAGATCAACCATTCAGGAATAGGAATATTATAATCAGAGAAAAACATAAAAGATACTAACAACAACAACAGAACAAGGTTTACTTAGCAGAGCAACAACAACAATAAAATTCCACTGAGCCTGTCAACTATAAATTTTTCTTTTTTTTATCTCCCACAGGATTTGGAAGAGAACGCAGACTACCAGGAGTCACATCAGCTCTAGTGCTGCGCCCTTCTTGGAGAAATCAGACCTCATCTAGGATAGGAGACTAGTGAGTAGAGATTTTTTTCATTTTTTTCTTGTGGTGGGAGAGAAAACCTTACCACAATATATACTAATATATTATATATATATATATAATATATATATATATATATATATATATATAATATATATATATATATATATATATATATATATATATATATTATATATATAATATATATATATATATATATATATATATATATATATATATAATATATATATATATATATATATATATATATATATATATATATATATATATATATACAGGGTTCACACTAAAATTTTGGAATTTGATTTCCCTGGACCCAAAAATCTTGCAAATTTCCCCTGACCAGGTGTTCGTTATTTTTGGTGTATTAAAATGATCTAATTAATTATTATTGCAGCCATTTACTCAGTTCAATACATTAAATATTTTGGAAAACTTACTTTAGAAATTGTTCATCATCATGGATGAATTTAAGAGAATATTTTATTCTTTTTAGTAATAAGCCTATAACCTTACCCATAGCCGTCCAAAGCACTCCTTTTTTTTTATTTTTTTGCAAAAAAGAAAACAGTTTTATTTATACAAAAGAAAAATAAATTAAAAAAGCTTACATTAATAGCCTAGGACCTAGGTGCACTGTAATCACAAAAGTTCTAAATGTGGAGATTTAGATTAACTTTTTCTTCTTAAGCATTTGAATTTTTGATTTTATATAGCGGCTTCTTCTGTCAAAGCTTTCAGTTTAAACATCTTTCTCTGCTCTTCAAGTTTATATTGATCTGTATGGATAATATTCTTTTTTTCAACCTTTTTATTCTCTTCTTTTTCTTTCTGTTTTGACTCTTTAGATATGTTCTTCATATCTCCTATGGGGCAGCTCTTACATTGTCAACATTTTTTGAGTGATAGGAACTTTATAATACTTTCATGAGATCTTATAGAATTGTGCACTGTTCTTTTGAGAAATCATTACTATGTTCTTCAGATTCTCCACTAAAATTTCTTAATTTATAGAGAAAACCCTCCGTCCACTGTCGCATTTCCATGCGAAAATTATCAGTCCTAATTTAATAATTATGCCACAATTCCGAATAACATTGATTCCCAGGTGCTATAGAAGAAAAAAAAACTCATCAAGTCTCGTAGAAGGACAATCACCATTTCCAAAAATATTTTGAATTTTAATTCAAGGCGTTAGAATGAGCTTCACTTGCCAAAGTAGAATAAGTGCTTTTTCTTTCTCAAGCAACAGAATCTGTGATTTCAGTTATTGGTGTACAATGCCTTTAGAAATAAATCAAATCTTTGTTTCCCTTGTCTGCTGATGAAAAAACTATACTTAGGATCCAATGATAGACCATTGGACCAGGCTTGTTTACTTCAGAGGAGATCTTCTAATATCTTTTCTTGTCATTTTGATTTGCACAGTCTGGCATTTTCAATTTGTCATGTAAACAATGCAAAAAAGCTTAGTTTGTTGGTTGTAGCAGGCCATTTTTACTGGGACTAAGAATCTTTTCCATATATTAAGTATGAGACATTTGTAAATCTTGTGAACAGAAATGAACCAAGGTTCAGTTTGACGTCCAACCATTGGTCGTTAAAGTAAGTTTTTTTTTTTGCTTGAAGTCATTTTATAAAAAATAATAAATATATATTAAACTGCACAAAAATCAAAAAATCCCTTCGTCAAACCTCAAAAAAAAAAAAACACCTCAAAAAAGTATAATCCCTATAAAAGAAAAAGATATAAACCAGATTAAGTCATAAGTCATACAGTCTAAAAACACATCCATATACCAATCACCTTTCAATCGGGAAGGGATGAACTTGGAACAACTTCTATACGAACAGAATAGGAAGAATAGTAGGTAAAAGTGAACTAAAAAATAAAAAGAAACAGGATAGAAGTAGAAGATTTATGGAATGTCATTCCTCGCCCATCCTTTTCATCACTTATCAAATACATCTCTCAATCCACACATTTATACAGTAAGGAAAAAAATATATTCAAAAATAGCAACTTGGTCCCATGGCTCAATCTTCATATGTTTGAAAATTTGAGAAAAATCGCAGAATTACTGAATAATCGCAAAGTTCTGAAAAATTCAAGCATATTTTAAAACGTTTTCCCTGACTTTCCCTGACCAAAACTTTTTTTTCCCTTGACTTTCCCTGACTTTCCAGAAAGTGTGAACCCTGATAGATTATATATATATATATATAATATATATATATATATAGATATATATATATATATATATATATATTATATATATATAATATATATATATATATATAATATATATATATATATATATTGTGAGAGTTCACTTCTACGATAAGTAAAAGAACGATTTTGTTATTTTTTCAGCATTAACTTTTAGACTGTCTCCAGTTTTCTTCAACGTCTTTTGTGATTGAATCAGTAATTTATCAACTCTTCAACTCTTACATGTTTATAGAATTCCTATAAAGGTCTGTAAAAGGGAATTTTCGAAATGAATTTTTTTTTAAGTTACTTATTTAATGGATACGATTTACGTGAGTATTATTTTTTTCATAGGATAGACGTCTTACACTCTAAAATCTTATCCTCAAGATAGTCAGCCTGTCAGATTTTTTGTCGTCATGAGATACGACCATCTTTATTACCAATTTGAATTGTCTTGAGGTATTTAAACCACCGTTAACACTTTTCCTATCTTTTTTTTTACACATATGTAATAAATACAGTTTTTTTTGTAAAGTAACTAATGTTAGGTTATGTGTTTTTGTTTTTAGGATTGGGATGTAGGACCAATGATTTTTTTTGCATTGCTGCTTTAACCACGACACTGAACCCCTTTGTTTGAATGCTTATTTTTCACTTTGGGCACAGCACCCATTTGCATTAGAGCCTTTTTGCATTGAAGTACAACGATAATGTTTTTACTGAACTTTCTTCTCTTTTTGCAACACCTCACAATATTCAATGTACCTGAAATACGTGCATAAATCATTACAGTAATAACTTACTTTGTATTGTAAAATTGAAAGTGGGAAAGCTAAAAAGAAATATTAACATACAATAGATGATGTATACAAACTGTTTTTTTTGTGAAGACCTTTAATTCGGTGAACGGAAACTTTCCTGAGTTGAATAATTAAATAAAAAAAAAACTATAGTGAGTGATCCCGTTAAAACAGTAAGATAATAAAAGTGTATGGGAATGATTATTGATAAACTCTATGAACATTAAATTATACCTACATTTTAATCTTATCTAAGTATCGGCAGTGATCACTAATTAATTTATTTGATTTAAAAATAATTATGACATTGTTTGTTTATAACATTTAATTAGGTTTACGGATTTATTTCTTGTGTATTTTTTTTAAATAATAACTGTATCAATATTCGATTACAGTATTGGTATTGGTATCGGCTATAAAAAAATCCACCCAAAAGCATATTTTGCTTAGCTTCCTTTAACAAAAATCCACCCTAAAAGCATACCTTGCTTTACTAGTAAAGTTGTATGTAGTAAAGGATTGTCCTGTGTCCTTGCAGCCTTGATATATATATAATATATATATATATATATATTATATATATATATATAATTATTATATATATATATATATATATATATTATATATTATAATATATATATATATATATGTAAACTTAGTTTTAAGGTCTTACCCATCCTTATGTACTATAAGGATGGCTAATAAACTCTAATTGTATAATTATCTAAAATTATATAAACTATTATGTGTAAATATATTAATAATTAAAAACGAAAAAGCACACTCTCTTACCTATATTCCCTGTCTATGTTTTTTTTTGTTTTTTTTGCTTATTTGCAAGGCTAAATAAAAAGTTAAAAGGTCTTATAAAATTAAAGGTAAATATCAAATACTTCCCTCTGATATTTTATGCTACTGGCACATTTTTATTCTTGTTATTAATTCTGCTTTGTTTGTTTTTTTTTTTGTTTGCTTGTCTCAATGTTGGAGCTGGAACCTTCGCTTCTGTTAAAGAAATTCTTGCCCACCTTTTAATCATTCTTTGCCTGACGTTTGTTTTTTTGCATGATACTCGCGGAGAGATTAACTTTAAGAATAGAGGAAGATTGTTTGGAAAGGGAACGGTAGGTCGTCATTGCAACTTTATTTAATGTTTGTGTGGCATTCTATTAATTTAATACTTTATCTTCCATTGCATTTGCTTGAACCTAGCCCTAAACATATACACAATAATTTTTCCCTTGGAAGCTGCATCCTTATTTACATACCCAACAAACACCCACACTAAAATATAATATATATATATATATATAATATATATATATATATATATATACTACTTAATATATATATAATATATACTATATAGATATATATATATCATTATATATATTTTAATTTCGTTTTAACTCACCATTCAGCTACATACAGATGCCGCCAAATCAGCAAATATATATATATATATATATAGTAATATATATATATATATATTAATATATATATATATATATATATCCTATATATTATATAAATATCTCTTAATATATATATATATATATATATATATAATTTTGCTGAACATATATATATATATATATTATAAATTTTAATTTTTTTATAAAATCTATTTTGTCCATTTTGCCCATTTTACCCACCCATTTTACCCAAAAAAACCCTGGGTTTTTTAATAAAACCCGGGTGGGCTGGGCAATTTAAAAAAAACCCTGGGTTTTTTGCAACCCTAATTTTAATATTTTTAATGTTTTAATAAGAAAATAAAAAAACATTAACTGAATTTGAGAACATATTTTCTCAATAACTAAACAGCTAATTTTTTGGTATGCTCCTGCCCTCATGACATGATAGCAATGAGGCCACTACAGCCTTTTAAAGAAGTTTAGATAACATTGAATGCTTTTCATATGGTATAGTTAATTTCAACTCTGTCTAAGTTTGTCAATGTTTATACTGTATATAGGCTGGGTAATATTATATACATCTTCAGCATTTTGAAAAAAAAATCGGGATAATTTTATTAAATTTTTTTTTTTTTTAATTGATTTATTAACATAGGAAAGTTTTTATTTCATTCTAAGATACTTTTAGTAGGTTACGTTTATATTTTGATTTGATCATGGATATCCAAAGTGAAGTTAAAATAAAGGATGAACTCTTAGAAACTTTCGAAGATATTAAAACCAGTCAAAGCTCAGAGCAGGAGACAGGCTGGCAAGGAATTCAGCGTATTATTATTATTATTATTATTATTATTATTATTATTATTATTATTATTATTATTATTAATCAATTCTGTTTTAAAATTCATATTATCTTTTGAACAGGAAAGAAACTTTTACGTAAACAAAGATGCCAAAGAGAAGATTGAAATAATAGAAGAGACTCTTGATATTAAGGAAGAATATGAGGAGAACGGACAACCTATCGAGCAAATTTTTGTGTTAGATGAAAGTCAGGTAACGAAATGGAGAAGAATTGGAAAGATGAGTAGTAGCACCTTCTAATATCGTTGATTTTTGTTTACAGAATATTATAGTATCTCATTTTTATCAATTAAATGATAATAATGGGGTTACGTTTATTCAAACTTCTAAGATATAACCAAAGTTTATAATTATATCATAGGCTGATAGAGACTCCAAAGGCTAGTGTGTGTTCCTCCATCCTGGTTTTTAATTGAAGTCATATTAAGTCTAGATGGGTAAAAACTCTGGGTTTGTGGGGTTTCATGAAATTAAAAATCCAGGATATCATTTTAATTGTATTCAAACATTTTTGAAGTATCGTATAATATTAATATATAATATATATATATATTAATATATAATATTGATATATATATATATATATTTATATATATATCATATAATAATATATATATATATATAATATATATAATAATATATATATATTACAGTATATATATATATATAAATATCGGTATAATATATATACTATATATAATATATAATATAATATCATATATATATATAATAAAAATATATAGTATATATAATAATATATATATATATATATATATATAACAATATAAATATATATATATTAATATATATTCTCTTTCTTTCTTTCTTTTCTTCTATCCACCTTTTTTTCCCATAGTGCGGAGTAAGGTAGCCGCAACAAGGCATCGGAAGGAAAAGCAGCATAGGAGAGATATTGACAAATGTCGCAAAAGAAAGCCAGCCTTTACCGCCCCCTCATGTACCATTAATATAGTGGAAAACTCTCACAGAACAGAAAAATCCACCCATAGAGCTTCATGGGACCGCCGGACAGGCCCTCACTATTGGTAAATCGTCAATGTAAAGGTTCATCCCTTGGCCCAGGCCATTCTCTCCTATTATGCACCATTTATTCTCGCCTCTGCCAACTCACATTTCTCTCCTTCAGACATTCGTTCACCGACTCAATCCACTTCTCTCGGTTCTCCCAGCCGGCTCGGTTGCAACACACTCTCCACATATAACATCCGCTTAACCACCATCTATCATTACATCCTTCTCCACGCTGACCAAACTCCATCCTCAACCATTACCTTTTCATTCTATTCTCTCAATTTAACCCTTTCCTTCACACCACACAACTCTCTAATTACGTTCATTCCTCATTTTATTAATTCTTCTCACACCTAGCATGCCCCTAAGATTTCCATCTGAACACATGGAACTTTAGTCTATACTTCTTATTCCAGACCCATAGTCTCACTACCATACAATAACACACGGTAACAACATACCCTCATGTAAGACTCAAGCGCCTCAAGACTTAGTCCCTTTTACATCCACCAAACATTTAATTGCACCAACAACCTTCCTGCCATTTCACAACTTTCCTACTCACACTCTCTGAATCATCCGTTCCCTTCTCATCCAACACATACCCTAAATATTTAAAACCTCAGACACTTGCTCCAGCTCCTCAACATAATCTAACATAACTATCACACTGAGGAACTGTCCCCACTCACAAACCATAAACACAATTTACTC
>JABUQX010089157.1:20000-37500 GCA_015478945.1 Trachelipus rathkii | reverse complement strand
ATATATATAATATATATATATATATATATATATATATATATATATATATATATATATATTATATATATATATATATATATATATATATATATAGATATTATATAATATATATATTATATATTTATATATGACATCAGATAGGCCTATATAATTATAATATATATTATACTATATATAATACTATATATATTATATATAAATAATATATATAGTATATATATATATATTATAATATATATAATATATAGTATATATATATATTAATATATATATATATGGTATATATATATATAAAATATATATATATATATATTATATATATATATATAAATATAAAAAATATATATATATATATATATATATATATATATATATAATATAATAAACATATATATATATTAGAAATGTATATATAACCTTGTCAGTCGAATTCATTGAAGAAGCCCCCACACGCCCCCACCCCCCCCCCCCCACTGCGTCCTTCCTCCAAGATCGCTCCGAGGGATTGTTATGTTCCAGATTGCTCTGGGTTGAGAGTTAGATAAACAGGAGAGAAAGAAGTGGAGAATGTTGATTAACAATATCTGTATAGCTTCAGCAACAGGAAAGAAAGAAGTGGGATGTGTCCTACGGAACCTGGTTACAGTTTTGACAGATTTTTGTGGTGGTTTGGTTAAGGTCGAATCTGGATAGTTTGTAAGTATTGCAATTGATGTTGGAAATATCTTATCTTTGCCAAGGATGACTGACTGGTTCTTAGGTAGTAGAGTTCCAATCTCTGGTGGTATTTCTGGTGGTGTTTGTTTCAAATGTTTTTGGCTCTGCGTCTTAAGTGGTTTTCTGTTAGTGTTGTGTGGGTTTGTTTGGTGTATGTTGTGTTGTTTGTTGGAGGTGGAATGTTGTTCAGAGTTTGTTTGTAATATAGAGCTGGTGAATAAGGAGGTTGTTTGAGTCTGTGGTAGGTGGGGTTAGAGAGTGCAATGTGGCATGGGTTGTTAGGGTTTTGGAAAAGAATTGGAGTGCCTATCATGTCCAGGTCTGTGTCTAATGGTTAGAATTTTGGTTTCTTCATGTTAGAGTTATTGTGTGTTTGTTAGATGTGCATCTAGCTATGATTCTTAGAGATTCTGTTTTGTGTCATTTGGAGTTTCTTTGTTATTTTTAGTCTGTAGTGGGTGCCAAGTTGGAAGAAAGTATGTTTAGAGTCGAGGCGAATGTAATTGTTGTATTGTATGTATTGTATGGTGGTGGAAAGTTGGTTTATTGTTTTGTGAAAGTCTATGCCACACGATGGCTTCTTAATATATTCAGTTTTTTGTTTTGGACGATGAAAATTATCCGTTGTCTAGTGTGTTTGTGAGGGTTGAGATGGGGAGTTATGTTAAAGGTAATAGTAATGTTTAGGTAGAACGTGGGGAGGATTGTGGCGCCAATGTTGGCGGTCAGTGGTGATTAGGTAATTGAAGATTTTTTGGTGAGGCGGAACATTCATGTTTTTCTGTCTAGCATCTGTTGAAGTTGCGTTGATTGATTTGTGTACTCCAGGTTTAATGGCCGCGTAGTTACGGTCCTGGTGTATAGTGGCTATGGTTGATGTTCATCTGCGTATTTGTTTTGATAGGCATGTGATCTGTTTTTGTGGTTGTGGTAGGTCCGGCCTAAAATAACGATTGAATAGTGTGAAGGGATAGTAGTTGCGCCTTGGGTACTCCGTTGTTGATGTTACTGTTCTGGATTTTGTATTGTTTGTTTGTATTTGTGCTGTTCGCCCTGATAGAAAGTTGGAATTCCATTTCTTTAGGTTAATGGGGATATTAGATTTGTTATTTTTGTGGATCAAAGTATGTTTGGGTACCTAGATATCCAAAGGCTTTGTTGATGTCAATTGCTATGATTATTGTTTTATGAGTTGGTTTTGAGTTTAGGCTGTTGATTGTGGGTTGTATAATGTTTGTAAGTGCGGTTGTAGTTGAGCGGTTTTGTTTGAAACTGTGTTGGAATTTGTGTTTGGTGATGTGTTGTGTTATTTTGTTTAGTAAGTTTTTTTCTAGTAGTTTGCACAGTGTTGATAATAGAGAGATGGGGCGATTTGATGAAGGGTTAGAGGGGTCTTTTCCTGGTTTTAGTTTGAGTATAATCATAGCTATTTTCCAGATTTTGGGGAAGTTTGGTTTGTAGTTTCTGGGGCATTGTGGTGAAGTGTAGAGGAGAATGTAGAGGTTTATTAGATTGTGTGGTTTTTTGTTTATCATTATTGGCAATTCCCGTGTTTTTATAATGTCATTTAATGCTGTTGTAGTTTGTAAGGTGGTGTTTGTGCATGATAGTGAGTTGTGTATAAGGGTTAGTAGAATGTGGTTTTGGGAGTTTGGGGTGTGAAGATGGCATCATAGTCATAGAATTTTGGTTCTGGATAGTTATCGAGTAGGTAGGCTTCTTGTACCATGGTTATGTGTATGTTGTGTTGTTTTAGAAAGACTTCTATTTCTTTGGGTTGTTGTATATGGTCTTTGTGTTGAATTGTAATGTTTATATTGTGGGTTTTGTGTGATGTGTGTGTGTTGTGGATGGAATACAGACTTGGCAGGTGGTATGGCAGACTTGGTCAGTCCAATTGTGTTTTGAAAGGGTAGCGTCGTGTAGATGGTGATTCAGTGTTTTGGTGGACCATTGGTTTGATTTTATAATTTGTGGATGTTTTTCCATTACTATCTTACTGTTGCATTTGGAATGTGTGTATTCTAGGTCTGGGTTTTGTTTCTGTGTCACTGGCTTTTAGGAGTAAGGCTGACGGCATAAGTCTGAAAATATGGCCTCATGATGAGTAGAAGGGGAAATAAAGTAGTTGAGTGGAAGTCCTGGGATGATCTCGGATTTGTCCGGAAGCCTGGGCGCGGGCATATGCGCTTGTCGCGGTGACTCCAACAGTTTCTTGTGGGTGAAGGGTGAGAAGATTTGAAGTTTTTTCCGTCCAGGTCGGCGCAAAGGTCTTGCGGTTCAGCCACCTGCCGGCCTCTTCTAATATTTATTATTATTATTAATTATTATTATTAATTATTATTATTATATTATTATTATTATTATTTATTATTATTATTCCCAGATTGGGGGTGAGGTGGTAGCATACACATGGAAACAAGAAAAATAGTAGAAGACGACGACTCAAGTCGAAAGAACAGCTCCCCCATTACCGTCCCCCTTATACCCGAGTGAGAAATAAGTTGCAATCAAAAATCCACCCTGAGGCTTCCACGAGACAGCGACAGACCTCTCACTGTGGTTCATTTGTCCATGTGGGGTTTCCATCCCTGGGCAAACCAACCCCCTCACAAAACCCAGCCATTCCTCACTGTTAATGCACCTTTCTTCTGCTCCCTCTGCGCAAATTCAAATTCCTCTCCTCTTCAGGCGTTCCTTTACTGACTCAATCCACTTCTTCTTCAGTCTCCTTAGATATATATATATATAATATATATATATATATATATATTATATAATATATTATATATATATATATTATATAATATATAATATATATATATATATATTATATATACTATATATATATATATATATATATATATATAACCTTAAACACTTGATCCAGAAACACTAAAGTTTATATCTAGAAATGTTATTGCATGAAAAAAGTATTAAATTTAATAAC
The DNA here is from genome assembly GCA_015478945.1 of Trachelipus rathkii. Lineage (NCBI taxonomy): Eukaryota > Metazoa > Arthropoda > Malacostraca > Isopoda > Trachelipodidae > Trachelipus > Trachelipus rathkii. The sequence continues at coordinate 33,833 of JABUQX010089157.1, read as the reverse complement.
TGGGATTAACTTGCAAAGGAAAATAATTTTTATTTCCTCATTATTTTTTTCCTTATCTTCCCCCCCCCCCCCCCCACCACAAGATTGGGGAAGGGGTGTGAAACATACACGGGGAACAGAATAAGTAAGTAGTTAAGTAGAGCTTTATGATGTAAATTGAAAAGAAAGCCATACCCCCCTTCCCCCCATTCCCTTAAGTGCGAGCACGCCTCAGCCAAAAAAAATCCACCAATAGAACTTTCACACACTGTGTCATACCCCCCCCTATGGTTTTCTGCGTCAATGTAGGTTCATCCCCTGGGTTAGGTCCACAACATCTTTCCCCCTAAAAAAAGAAACCCCCCATTTTTTTTTTTTTTTTTTTTTTTTTTTTTTTTTTTTTTTTTTTTTTTTTTTTTTTTTTTTTACAGTTGTCACCCCCTCTCACGGGCAGATCCCTTAATTCAAGAGGGGGTGTTTTCACACGCCTCAGAAGTCAACAACTAAAGTAAATTACGCAGATGAGAACAGACGCAGGCTTTGAAATGGGGGAGATTAAATTCAGCAGGAAACACAGAAGATGGAAGAGAATTCCACAGAACAGATGTGTCAGGAAAGAAGGAAGCACCGCAGCTAACTAGCCTTGAGTTACCATACATCAACACAAAACTCATGTGCAGACCACAGCACCCCTAGTTCTACGAGGGCGACGTAAAGATGGAGGTACGCGAGGATAAGGCTCCCTCGAGCATCTGCCGATGCGGTACCTATAGAAAAGAGATACAAGCACCAACATCGCGCTGCAAGATAGAGGTCAAGTGAATTGGAAAAGTACAGAACAGTTTTATAAGCCTTTGGCCTTTGACTGGACTCTATCATCCAAAAGCCCGGTGAAACCAGAGCACCCCCAGATATGAAATAGCAGTAACTACATACAAGGGCGGAATGAGGCCCTTGTAAGCTGGAAGTAACTGAGAAGAAGGAAAAAAAGTCTCGGCAGTCTAAGCAGAACTCCCAGTTTATTTGAAACCGCCTAGCAACCGTTGTGAATGTGAGGTTTTCCAAAGACATTTTTTGTTTATGTAAGGACAAGGATGTGTTTAAGATGTCAACAGGAGAGACGAAGAGAACCGTCGAAAGAGATAAGAAAGTTAGAAGGGGTCTTAGTGAGAAGGAGATTTTGTAGAAGTTGAGTTTTTTAAAGAATGAATTTCAAAAGGTTCAGACGACCCACACGGAAAATTCTATCCAGATCAGCGAGAATAGAATCGGAAAGATTTAAAGACGAGAGGCAAATTCTAGAAGTAAAAGAAAGGAGCAGAATTTGAAATGAGTTGAAGAATGAAGGGTCGAGTCATCGCAATATGAAGTGATAGAGTTAGATGTGGCAGGATGAGAATCAATCATAATGAAAAGTAGGAATAAGTAGGAGATAAGACAGAGAACCCTGAAGAACACAACTATTGACAGAAAAGGAGGAAGAAGTCGCCCCCATCAACAACAGCGATATTGAGCGATTTTTTGAAAAGAAAACTAGACATAAGTAAAGAAAGAGAAGGAGGAAACCCAAAAGGAGGAGAGCTTGAGAGCAGTGACGCATGCGCCAAACCCGTCAAATGCTTTGGATATGTCAAGCGCCACCAACGCAAGTCTCCCCTTAGTTGCTAAGGCGGGAAAACCCATAAATGCAGTAAGAAGGAAAGTAAATGCGCCACTAGACCCTCCGAGCGCCCGAAGCGTACTGGCGAATCGGAAAGAAGTGCGAAGAGATTTCCAGATGATCTAAGAAATGAGAGTTGGAAGGGTTTCAAAGATCTTAGATAGAATACAAGTAAGAGCAATAGGGCAATAGTTGGAAGGATCAGAGCGTTTTCCTTTTTTCGGAATAGGTTGGACATGTGCGTGCTTCCAACACTGAGGGAAAGTGTTAGTATTGAGACATAGAGAAAATATAGTTGAACAAGGGGCGGGATAGCACGGAAGCATACTTCCTCAAATCGGGGAGGAATACCATCCGGGCCACCTGCCTTAGTAACGGTCGTACATTTCAGGAGCCATGCACCCGATCGAATGTAATCACAGGCAAAGGCATAGGACACATTGAGAGGAGAAGGAGGGAGGGATGAGGAATGCCAGAAATCGTCGCAGGGTTGAGTTAGAGGAAAATAGGAGGCCGAAGAGATTGGCCTTTTCAGTTGGAGAATTAACAACAGAACCATTAGATCGAATAAGAGGAGAAAAGACAGATTTACAGATGTTGTTAGAGATGTTTAAACCTATTATGCACCATTCTTCTAGCTTCTGCTAAGGTAACATTCCTTTCCTTCAGACATTATTTCATACTGATCACTACACAGCTCCCTAACACTCTCATTTCTCAGCTACTAATCACTACACAGGTCCGTAACACTCTCATTTCTCATACTAATCACTACAGACAGCTCCCTAACACTCACAACAGACAGCTCCCTAACACTCACAACACACACATCTATCACACTCACCACAGACAGCTCCCTAACACTCATTTCTCATACTAATCACTACACAGGTCCCTAACACTCTCATTTCTCATACTAATCACTACACAGCTCCCTAACACTCATTTCTCATACTAATCACTACACAGGTCCCTAACACTCTCATTTCTCATACTAATCACTACACAGCTCCCTAACACTCATTTCTCATACTAATCACTACACAGCTCCCTAACACTCTCAACATACTAATCACTACACAGCTCCCTAACACTCACAACAGACAGCTCACTAACACTCCCAACACTCAGCTCATACTAATCACAACAGACAGCTCCCTAACACTCTCATTTCTCATACTAATCACTACACAGATCCCTAACACACTCATTTCTCTTACTATCAATTCTTACACCTACAGGGTTCACACTTTCTGGAAAGTCAGGGAAAGTCAGGAAAAAAAAAAAATTGGTCAGGGAAAGTCAGGGAAACGTTTTAAGATATGCTGAAAGTCAGGGAAATTTTAAAATTTCAAAACATTTGAAGAATGATCCATGGACCAAGTTGCATATTTTTAATATATTTTTTTCCTTACTGTATAATTGTGGAATAAGAGATGTATTTGATAAGTGAATGAAAAGGATGGGCGAGGAATGACATTCCATAAATCTACTTCTATCCTGTTTCTTTCTATTTTTAGTTCACTATTACCTACTATTCTTCCTATTCTGTTCGTAGAGGTTGTTCCAAGTTTATCCTTTCGATTGAAGGTGATTGATATATGGATGTGTTTTAGACTGTATGACTTATGACTTAATCTGTTTATATCTTTTTCTTTTTTGGGGATTTATACTTTTTGAGGTGTTTTTTTTTTTTTGAGGTTTGACGAAGTGATTTTGGATTTTTGTGCAGTTGAAGGTATTTATTATTTATTTATAAAATGACTTCAAACAAAAAAACTAACTTTAACGACCAGTGGTTGGACGTCAAACTGAACCCACAGTTTATCAGGTGGTTGGTAAAGGACCTGATAGTTCCAAGGCATACTGTAAAGTTTGTGAAAAGAACTTTGATCTATCTAACATGGGAAACCAAGCCGAAGTTTCACATTCAAGAGGGGAAACTCATTTGAATTTAATCAAAACTCAGCAGGACCAACCATCATTGAAAAACTTTTTCGTTGTGTGTTCTAATAATACAAATATTAGTGAAAGTGTGTGCACTGAAAATTATGCCATTCCATCAACTTCTAATCATAGTCAAGACAAAAAAATTTTTGGTTTTAAAAAAAAAAAATGAACCCCCGAAATTCCTGAGTGCTTTATTAATAACCAACCAAAACGAGTTTATCAATAAGTTTCATCTTTTTGCATTAAAGATGATGTTTAACAAAAATTAACCAAAAACTATGGGCATTAAAGGTTTTGGATGATAAAATGTCTTAAACTGCTTGTGCAATATATGGGGGAATTTTTAAATTAATGTTTTCCGATAGTGGCGGGTAGCTTCAAAATTTTAAATGGGGCTGATGAAATGTAAATATGTGATTAACCATGGACTTGCTCCTATTTTCTAGAAAGCAAAAAGCACAATACATTCTACTTTGCAGTGAGCTGATTCTACCCTTGAATTAAAAATTCAAAATAATTTGGATCAGAATTGTCTTTCTAAGAGACTGATTAGTTTTTCTTTCTTCTATAGTACCTGGGGAATCAATGTTATGTGGAATTGGGGCAAATTATTAAATTAGGACTGATTATTTTTGCATGGAAATAGCGAAATTGGAAGGAGGGTTTTCTATAAATTAAGACAATTTTAGTGGAGAATCTGAAAAGAACATAGTCTAATTTCTCAAAGAATAGTGCACAATGCTAATAAGATCTCATGAAAGTAATTATAAAGTTCCTTTCACACTCAAAAAATGTTGACAATGTAAGAGCTGCCCATAGGAAGATATGAAGAACATCTCAAAAGAGTCAAAACAGAACCAAGAGGAAGAAGAAGGAATAAAAAGGTTGAAAAAAAGAAAATATCCATAACAAAGATCTATAAACTTAAAGAGGCAGAGAAAGATGTATAAAACTGAAAGCTTTGAGCAGAAGAAGACCCATAAAATCAAAAATTCAGAGGCTTGAGAAAAAGTTTAACCTAAATCTCCCCATTAGAACTTTTGTGATCACAGTGGACGTTATTCCCTAGGCATTAATGTAAGCTTGTAATTTATGTTGTCTTTTTGTATAACATAAACTGTTTACTTTGGAAAAAATAAAAAAGGTTGATTACTAAAAAAAAGTATATATATATTTTTTTAAAATTCATCCATGATGATGACAGTTCTAAAGTTAAATTTTGAATAATTAATGTATGAACTGAGTAAATAGGGCTGCAATAATGATTAATAGATATTTTAAACGCCAAAAATAACGAACACGCTGGTCGGGAAAATTTGTGGATTTGTCAGGGAAATCAATCAAATTAAAGTGTGAACCTGACGCTAGAACACGCCCGCTCAGAATACCTCTGGGCAGACTGCATCTTAGATCTATACCTCTTATTCCATATCATAGTTTCGCTACTATACATTAACACTGGTAACAACTAGGGTTGGGAAAAAAACCGTTTTTTTCAAATCGTGTTTTTTACATGAAAAAAACATGTTTTTTCATGTTTTTTCGTTTTTTTTTCACTTAAATGTATTTTTAAATAATAAAAATGGCTATAATGATATTTCACTTGAGTAAATTTTCATTTTCAAATATAAGGATAACTTGACAGCCTTAAAAAATATTCCATTATGATTTAAAAAAACAGAACTACCTTTCTCTTATATTTTATCAATTGTTTTCGACGTTTACAGAGGGTTGTAGCCTGCAGACTGCTGTTTGTAGGCTTCTACTAACTAATTTAACTATGTATTTTACATTTGTATCATATAATCATATTTATAATTTACTTTTAATTATTAATGTATATTATATTTATATAGAATAAGTCTGAATGACAAAACTCAAAAGTGACTTAAGGGATGCAAATGAAGTAATAAAAATATTGAAATTAAAATTATATCAAGATTGTAAATGAAAGAGGATGAGTGAATGAATAAATTAAATATTTGGCTTTGGAATATCAACTTTGATCACATAAATCACTAGTCCCCACTCCCCAGACCCCAGTCACTACTGAGTACTGACTACTGTGCTGTGACTACTGTCAAGCTCATTACACTGGCCAACAAAAAAAAAAATTTTTTTTTGCTGGCCAAGGATGATTTTAATCGAATTTATAGTTATAGGGTGTGCTGATTCCAAGAAAATGACATACTACTTTTCCAAGATTGGCTCTAGTTCTTGAGATACAGGGTGTTCCCTAGTTTACTCTATACAAATATCTTTTTTAATGCATATTTTACAGTAATATCGTTTTATTTCTTTTTAAGGGGCTTACCTTTATATATACTTTTATTTTTTTCTATTTTCAGAACACTATGAGTACTTCACGAAGAGCCTGTTTTGAATAACCCCAATGTATTCTGCTACATCTGTGGTGAATATTGCCAGGAGAACCAAGAAGAAATATTATTAACTTTGTGAAGCAAGCATATAGCTGGCATACTTTGGAATGAAACTCGGAGACCAAGATAAGTCTTGGGCTCCCCATATGGTCTGTAAAACGTGTGTCGAAAATCTACGTCAGTGGAAAAATGGACGAAGAAAAGGTTTAAAATTTGGTGTGCCTATGTATGGCGGGGAGGGGCCAAAGAAAAATCAAACCCCAACAAAAAAAAGTGGGAAACTTTGGGGTTTTAATTTTTCTTTTTTTGGGTTTTTTTTTGGTTTTTTTAAAAAATTTCCGGAAAAAAAAGGGTTTTTTTTTTTTTTTTTATCCCCCCAAATTTTTGGGTGGGGGGGAAAAAAAAAAGTATCCGGATTTGGAATCAACAAGGCGACCTGCACCACACTCCACCGACGATGTCCCCATCACAGTGTTCACTACACTCCCGACCTAGCATTGTCTGATGAAGAAATCCTAAGGATTTGTGTGGCACACCGTACAATTAGTGGTAGTGAATATGAAGTAAGTACTTCTACACAGCAAAGTTCTCCCAGGAAGAGATTAATGATTTAGTACGAAAGTTAAGTCTCTCCAAGCAAGATTCTGAGCTTTTAGCATCTAGACTAATGAAAAGAACTGTCAAGGCCAAATGTAAAATAACTTTTTTCGGACAAGAGAGGGTAGTACTTCTTCCATATTCATTGAAGAAGAAGACCTAGTATACTGTAAGGAACATCCCATGGAACTCCAGTGCCCAATGGGGTTCCCTAAATACCGACCAGAAGATTGGCGAATTGTTTATGGATAGTTGCAACCGAGAAGCTTGAAGTTGTGGTTTTTATGAACAAATGGCATAGTTATGCATCGGATTCCAATAGGTCACTCAACAAATCTGAAAGATTTTTATGAATTAATAAGAATGAATCTTGCAGAAGCACTTAGATATCATAAACCACCGCAGTGGTCTATAATGCGTTGGATTTGGAAGATGGTCAAAACCCATCTTACTTGGGGCAACAAAGGGATATACTAAGTACACCTTGTTTCATATGCTTTGTTTGGAATAGTAGGGCTAAAAGAAGACCACTGGGAAAGAGTTGTATGGCTGCTAGGGAAAATATGAATGTAGGTGCTCAATATCATTAACGAACCACTGGTATTTGACAGGGAAAAATTATTATTCCCACCACTCAGCATCAAAAACTAGGACTGATGAGCAATTGTTAGGGCCCTGACAAGATGGGGAATGTTTCAAAATTATATTTGCAGATTATTTTTTTTCCGCAGGGTTGAGTATGGAGACACTCAAAGCTGGAATCTTTAGCTGCCGCTCAATCCGCCAATCATCAGATGACAATTTCGTAAATTCCATGACTGTAATATTGAAGCATCTGCCTGGAAAAAGTTTTGTCTGGTTGTTCAGAACTTTTTTGGCAACCATAAATCTGCCAACTAGTTAGAAATAGCCCTTCCCGTTTTTTTAAAAAAAAAACAAGAAAAAATTTGTTACGCTGCTTTCAGACTTCAAAAATTGAATGCTATGAGCATAAAAGTTCACTTTCCACATAGTCACTTAGATCGGTTCCGGATAATCTAGGATGTTATACTGAGAACAAGGGGAGAGGGTTCCATCAAGATATCAAGTTGGATGGAAGAAAGATACCAGGAAGATGGGATACACAACATGATGGCAGACTATTGTTGGAGCCCTCAACGTGATTGTCCACATTCTGCACACAGAAGACAATCATTTAGACAGCGATTTGTAATGCATTAATTGTGATTTCATTGTACTGAATTGAATGTTTTGACCTATTAGCATTTTATGTACTTACTCATTAACAATTTGATATATATCTTTCGTGTTTTTTTTTGTGAATTACGTTTCAACCTAACATAAATTGTTGTTATTAAAATGTATTTTTGTGACACCCTGTATCTCAAAAACTAGAGCCAATCTGGAAACGTTACCTATAAAATGACCCTTCAAAATGTTTTGCCGCAAAATCTTTGTTTGGCCAGTGATTATCCACTGGGCTCATCAGCGTGATCAGTCCACATTTAATTTTGATATACTAATACAGGCTGATATCTCAGTCGATGAAGTTATCGTGTGAGATGACAGTGGTGAAGGAACGCAGGGGCTAGTAACAGGACTCTAATTAAGCTTAGCTGCCTTAGCATAATCATATCTCTCTCAGTTGGCAAATTTTCAGAATTTCCTAGGTTCTAGATTATGAGCAATAAATACTAGTTTTTTGGCAAACGTCTTACAAGAACAAAAGTTATTATGCGGGAGCCTGCAACCTTTTATTATCCTTAAAGTACAGGTCACAACGACTTTTTTGCCCTTGGAATTTCTAAATTCTGATTAAAAATAATTATGATAACATGTTGCTAAAAGTTGAAACCAAATTGGAACCATTAATGAAGCCACCAACAAAATATTATGAATATCAAAATTCAGAAATATAAATAAATAAATAGGAAAAAAATAAACCCATAAAAATTTTTGAACACAAACTCAGGGGGCTTCCACCTTGTAGAAATTGGATCCAAAATATAGGTAAATTAGAGCTTTTATTTTAAACTATAATATAAATTGTTGCAATAATCTGATAGTTCTCTCCCAATTAGCGAAACAACAAAAAAAACCAAATTTTTACGTTGCCTTTTTTCATGAAAAACAACGAGCTTGTTTTTTTCCTTTCCCAACCCTAGTAACAACATACCCTCACGTTGTAGGGCAGAGTGAATAAGGGACTGAAAATATTCGGATAATGACTGAAAAAGCAGATACATATTATTGTGGCTACACGTGAGAGTGCTTTAATCTATAACAGTTCGATGTAATGAATAAATATTTAGATCAAAGTATATGAAATGTAAATGAATTAATGACTTAAATTTAACTCTACTTATAAGGATTGGGTATGATAAAATTAGAATTTCCGTTACCTTATTCAACGAGAGGATGCAGTCATTCTCTATTTAAATTTCAGATAACTTTTTTTTTTTCTTAAATAATTTTGTTCATCAAATATTGTTTCTCTATACCTTTATTAATTTACTTTATTTCTATAATATATGTTTATGTGTGTGTGTTTGTCATCCATCATCATCATCACCCACCTTCTCTCCCCAAGACTGGACTGGGTGCAAACAGAAAAGTAGTAGAAGAACATGATGCAAGTCGAAAAGAATGCCCAGCCCTACTGCCCATAAAGGTTTTGAACTCTTCGCAGTCAGAAAATCCCCCTAGAGCTTCCACGTGTCGACGATCGATTCCCAGCACACATCACTATACATTCGCCTTAACCAAGCCGACTATCATGGGCATGCTTCCACATGATCAAACATCTTACGTACTTTCATTTTATTCTCTCATTCTCATTTACGCCTGTCTTCACACCATCACACTTTCTAAATACGTTCATGTTGGTTCCTCATTTATCAATTTCCCTTCTCACCCTAAGATTTCCCCTAGCAGATTGTCCATTCTGAACACATTGTACTATCTATGCTATACCTCTTATTCCAGAACCATAGTTTCACTACTGATACATACACAGGTAACAATAACTCTATGTAAGCCTTGCGCTACGTCAGACTTAGTTCTTTACATCCACCAAGGATTTAATTGCGCCAGGACTTTCACCTGCCTGCATTGAAACAATCTTTCTTACTACACTCGTTGCTGCATCAATCCGTTCACGTCGTGTGTTTCAATTCGGCAATATATCAAACAATATTTAATCTAAATATTAAACTCAGGCACTTTTGTTGTTCAGCGCTCACTCGGTCATGGCGTAACAACTTCAATACCGAGGACTGCCTCTCACTTCCCAATCCATTAACCTACTCTTATCTACTGTTAACTTCAAACCCTCTCTCTTTTACAAATCACTTAACCACATCTCTCTAGTTCAATCCTTCAAACTCCCCTTCCAGGTTCGGCCCGCCACACAAAACCAAATGCATCCGCATATAATAGGTAGGGCACCCGCTCCACTCTCTCTTCCATTCTCCATCATTCTAGAACCATCCCCTGCCACCCCTACCCCTAATTCTTCATAACCCCATTCAGCATACAAATTGGGAATAACCCAAGGGGACATACATGCCCTGCCTCCTTCCCACTATTAATGTTAAACGCTATCACTTTCGAGACCTCCATTTATTCTTACAACACGCTTCACTATTCGTCATACATACTTTTTGATTACATTCAGAAGCTTGCCACCAACACCACCCACCAACCCATATTTACTAACACCTGCCACAGAGCTTCCTAATTAATCCTATCATACGCCCCTGTTTGCAAATCCATAAACCTAAGTATATTTATTCTTCTTCTCATGTTCTTATCCCAGCTGTTTCAATGTAAGGGATTTGATCCACATAACCTCTACCACTTCTAAACGCACCTTGTTCTTCACACAATCAGTCCTTCCAGTCACTCATGCACTCCTTCAACCAAAATACAAGCATATATCTTCCCCCTACAACACTCCAAATAAACTAATTCCCCTATTAATTCCTGGGGCAGTTATATTTCTATAGCCACCTTTACCCTTATGTAAGGGTACCTATACTGCTCTCCTCCAATCCCTCGGAAACTATACCCTCCATAAGCAGATTCCCCTTATCTCATTCTTCACCTTTCGGGCCGGCTTACTTCTTGACCTTTCGAGCTTTCTTCCTGAAGTCCCCATTCATCCTCCTTCCAAACTGTTCATTTATCCTCCTTTTTCTTCCCTCCTACGTATGCATCTTTAGTATTCCTTTTTCCTCTTATATAATTCTCAACATCTTTCTTTTGAAACCTCATCATTTGCTTTTAGTACATTCAACCCAACACTTTCTTTTTATTTTTAAACACATTTGCATACCTTTCTTTCCCACCATTCAGATGTTAACATTCTTTTTAGTTTAGGGTTGTCACATTGGGAAAGGCCCCCAAAAAATAAAAAATGTGTTTTTGGGGTGTTTATGAGGGGGTTCCAAAAATGTGCCTTTTGATGTGTAATATTCCTAATTTAAAAGGTTTTTCCTTATTCAAAAACATTTACCTTGGTAAAATTTGCGCTTGATTATAATGTTTATTGAAATTTCCGAAAAAAAGGGGATAACTTTATATAAAAACTGCAAGAAAATTTGCTCAAAAAGTGGTTTTATGAACTCAAGCAATTTTTATTATATTTTGTCTCTATTTATCACAACACTGATAAATAAATTGTAAAAAATGTTAAAAGCTTCAACCAACAATATTCATCAATTCTTGCTTCGATTCATTCCTAGACATCATTCTTCTGCTTGCATCCTGGCCTCTAATGAATCCTTTCTTCGTTTCTCATAAGTATACACTTTGCTAGAAAGCTCTGTTACTTGTTTCACACACCTCTCTATGAACTGTCCATGACATGGTCACTTTGGAACTTGCATTAGGCTCTTCAAAAAACTTTCTTATTTCTGATATTTTTAGTTTACAAGTAAGTGGAGATTCATATACTTTTTCTGACCAAGTCTATCAGTTTCCATAAGGGAAAGTTGCATTTGAGATACTGGAAGTGTTTTCGCTAGGCCGAACAGAATAGGTCTCCTGGTGTACATCAATCTTTCATTCTAATTCAATTATCTTCTGGCCCCCTGCCTTTCCTTCTTTTTGGTCTTCCGAGCATAAAAGTGTCTGAAGCACTATTTCACTAAATGGCGAACAACGATGAACGTTGGTTTGTTGGCAAAACAATATCTGCTACTACTTCTGAGATTTTAAGAGTTTCAATTGATAAAGAATATGGCGTGGTCCTTCCACCCAAGAGATTTTCGATTTGATTGTAAACCAGGCAGGGATAGTAAACGCTAACAATGTATTTCCACAAGCAGTTTTGTAACGTCTTCAAGTTGTTTGCCTTTAAGGTAACGTTTTGAAACCCAAATGTAACAAATCCTATTTGCAGTTGTTAACCACCGAGAATGGCTTACATGACCAATTTCTAATAATGCCAGATCAGCTGGAAGTAAAGGTTTAAACTAAGAGTTCATTTTAAACAAAGGGTAAGATATCGGTAGTGTTTTCAGAATACACTAAAAGATTGAAAGAGGAAGAAGCTGTCGGAATTGATAATTTTGACAAAATGAAGGAAAACTACAAAGGGTAGTTAGGATAAAATTATAACATTTTCTGTGGAGAAAAGAGATTTTAGTGTTAGCACATCTCCAGGACGAATAAATGGAGCAATTAAGGCTGAAAAGATTTCTTAAACGGGCTCCGTGAAAGGGAGAATCACCTTTGGGAATATTCTGTACATATAGAAAACCCCTTTCAAAGCAATAATCATTTCAAAAGTGAAAAGTATTACGGTAACACCGACTAATTTGCAGCAGCAATCTGTTCCTAGTGTTTTTCCTATATAGCGGAAGGGCTTGCGAATGAATTGAGAAGATAGAACAGGGAAACAGGGACAGATACAAATAGGTCATCGGCGAAACCAAGGGGTTGAAAAATTAACAATATAAATAGATGAGCCGAAAGTTACGAAAAAGGTTTAATATGGTCGGGTTATTTTGATGATGATCTCTAATACTAAAATTAAAATTGAGCTGTATCATTTGTTCAATGTTGTTCTGAAAAGAGAAATGGATAGCGGGGAGTTCATCAGCAATATTTGCAACAATAAGAGAGTCATTGGGGGTAACGAAAATTAAAATCACCATGGGTGAAAATTTTGGAGAAAGTAGAAGAGTAGAAAATGCGTTCCATTATGGAGCTTAGATATTCGTAGAATATAGGATAGTAGAATTAGGAGTTAAATAAATAGAGCAGATGATTTTAGTAATATAATGACAATAGAGTCTTTTTTTAGTCTTTCGAATTTTCTTCATTGACTTAAGCCCTAAGTCAACGGAGAAAATTTGAAAGACTAAAATTTAGGCGAACGAGAACAGATAACATCGCCAAGAACATACATACATCAACCTTTGGATTTGGAGAGTATCAGAGAAAAGAGTAAGAATTGAGTGCTTAAGCACTGAGTTTCAGTTAGGAACAAGAGGTGAGGTTTAGATCAAGAAAAGTGACATTCAGTAAAGTGGAAATTAGAGTGAGCACCACGAATATTACTTAAACAATTCAGGAATTTCTTAGCTGCACCAAACCCATCACAAAAGGAAGTCAATTTCCAGGCAATGATGGGGAAGGAATGTTCTAAATTTGAAGATGCCCTCTCATGGCTACCCAAGACTACGTTTGGGTATGTGATATTTGAATCAAGATTAAAGGAGTATCTATTACATAATCTCTCTCTCTCTCTCTCTCTCTCTCTCTCTCTCTTCTATATCTCTCTCTCTATATATATATATATATATATATATATATATATATATATATATATATATATATATATATATATATATATATATATATATATATATAGTAGCACCTCGCAATAACGGCGTAATTGGGACCGGACCCTCGCCGTTAAGTGAAAAACGCCGGTAAGTGAATTAAGGCTTTTTTTGTGCCTCGCGAGTGCCTGCAAGCAAAATTACGTACTATGTACTAATATATATTAAGTGTGCAATGACACTAACTATAAAACAATGATAGAAAGGGAAATTTACACAATGTTTACCTTTATATATATATATATATATATATATATATATATATATATATAATATATATATATATATATATATATATATATATATATATATATATATATATATATATATATATATATATATATATATATATATATATATATATATATATATATATATATATATATATAAAATATATATTTAGTACATACAGTAC
>JABUQX010089157.1:5000-7500 GCA_015478945.1 Trachelipus rathkii | reverse complement strand
ATTTCAGCGACCTCTTTTTTTAGTGTCTCCCTCAGTGCATAAGGTATGGGGTAAGCTTTGCTTTTTATTGGGACTTCGGACGTTAAGTTGATTTCATGTTGCACTATATCGACATTACCAGGCAGGTCCGTGATAATAGGAATACTGAAGTAATATCTCTTTTATCTCTGTCTTCTTATCTTCATCTATCTCAACCCCAATCTTAATATCACTAACGCTCTCTTTAGGTGTGCAGTTCCCTAAGACGATAGCGTCCTCTTCCAAATCTAATTCTTCTTTCTCACACTCTTCCAAATCCACCACACCTACGCACGCGATATGTATATCATCCGGTGTTTCTTCACTCCTTTTGTTGTATTTTTTTAATAAGTTTGCGTGATAGGTCTTAACTTTCTCGTTAACTTTCACTCTGTAATCATTCTCGCCAACAGTTCCGACGACTTCATAAGGTCCCTTCCATTGCATCAATAGTTTGTTACTTTCAGTGGGTAATAATATTAAAACGGCATCCCCTATTCTAAATCTCCTCTCCTTGGCGCTTTTATCGTAATAGTGCTTGTATCTATTTTGGGCTTTTTCCAATTCTGCTGACGCTATTTTCAGGGTTTCCTCCAGTTTTTCCCTCAACTTAAAAACATACTGGTAACTATTCGTCACCTCATCTTGTTGTCGCTCATTAATCCATAACTCTTTCATAATCTGCATACCTCTCACGGTCCTACCATATAAAAGTTCAAAAGGTGCGAATCCAGTACTCTCCTGTGGCACTTCACGATAAGCAAATAATAAAGGGTTAATGTATTTATTCCACCTCCTGGGTTGTTCGCTGCACAACCTTTTTAACATCCTCTTCATCGTACCATTGAATTTTTCAACAAGGCCGTTACATATTGGATGATAAGGACTTGTGCACAATTGCTTCACATTCAATAGCCTAGAGACTTCCTTCATGCATTTTGACACGAACTGTGTCCCTAGGTCAGTTAGTATTTCATCCGGTACCCCAAGCCTACTGTACAAGTCCACCAGAGCTTCAGCAACAGTCTCTGTGTCAATGTTTTTTAACGGTACAGCTTCTGGGTACCTCGTGGCATAGTCTACAAGGGTTAGTATATACTTATACCCATCTTGAGAGGAAGGCACAATCGGTCCTACAAGATCTACCGCCACCCTCTTGAACGGTGTTCCTATAAGTGGGACTTTTGTCAATGGCGTTTTTACAATCTTCCCCTTTGGTAACTGTCTTCTGGCATATATCGCAGGAGTGACAAATCTGATACGTCTTCATTCATTCCTGGCCAGTAGAACTCTGAGAGTACCTTATCCGTCGTTTTCTTAATCCCGAGATGTCCTCCCATGATACTGTCATGTGCCATAATCATAACTTCCTTTCGTAGTCTCTTCGGTACTACGATTTGTTCGCTTGTATCCTCTTTCTCTTGTTTGCAACGGTACAAAATCCCCTTCTTTATGTTGTAGAATGACTGCCTTTCTTCTTTATTTGCCATTTCGCACAATGCTCTGCACCTATTTAGCGTTTCATCTTCCCTCTGGAATTCGATGAATTTTTCGCGAGTAACTACGTCCTCATATGGTTGTTGAGTGAGATCTCAGATACAGCTGACCCTTCCTCCTGTAAATTGTTTGCACTAGCGCGTGGCATTGCCACCTGACCAACCGGGTGCTCTAATGTGTCATCAAGCGCCTCGGTTACTTCCTCTTGCAAGCCAGTCGTTTCGCCTGCGCATGACATTACTACTTGGCCGTCAGTGTACTCCATTGTATCTTCATGCGCTGTGACCTCTTTCTTCTGCGAATCGTCCGTTTCTCTCACGCGAGACATTACCACACTTTCGATAGGGTCTTCTGCACTCCTCGCACCAGGGATATTTCCTATTATCAAGTCATAGATTGCGTCGTCAAGAGCTATAGCTTCAGTACGCCCCGTGTAGTAGGGTGTATCAACATCAATATCAACCACAGGTGCGTCTCTAATCGTATTGTCTATTAACAATACTTGTTTCCTCTTCCCGGTCTTTTGGTCTGCTGACGTATATTTTCTTTTGACTATGACGCAATCACAACCGGTATCCCTTAGTACGATCCCAGCCATTCCATTGATCTTCCCGTTGACAACCGGCATCATCGCCTTCTGAATGTTGTGCCTTATGCTATTGCTCTTCACGCACGCGACTCTGATGACAGGTACAGTTTCGCCGCACGCTAAAGCAATCCTATTGTTACTGTCAACGTGTTTCCTGAGGTCGACGCCTTTATCAGTTGTCATATCTTTACGTATTGGCGTAATATCAGAAACATCATCCTTATTTCGCTGCTTAATTTCACTTGTTATAGCGGCAGCCGCCCTCTTAGGTCCCTCTCTCCAATTATTGCTATAACGATTGTTGTGGTTCCTATATTGATCATCCCTTCTATAGGGGTTGTAATTTTTACAATCGATGGCCTTGTGCCCTTTCTTGCCGCATTTAAAACATGTGGA
>JABUQX010089156.1:12500-23182 GCA_015478945.1 Trachelipus rathkii | reverse complement strand
GAGAGAGATAGTATATAATATATATATAGTATGATATATATACATATATTCGCCTCATCTGGGCTTGTGGCTTCAATTGCCGGAGATGGTATATGCCGGGTGAGTTTTATAAAAGTAATAGACCCTATTATATATATATATATAAGATAATATAATAGTATATATAATATATATATATATAAGAGGTAGTAGTAAGTAAATATATCAGTCATAATATCTATATATAAATAATGGAGTAGCCTTTATTATCAACTATTCTCGTATATATAATAAAATATCAATCATTACACTATTGAAGATTCAATCACTCATCAAGCTCACGCTGTTGTGAGGATCCACTGAACACTTGAAACGAGAGTATATAATCACCACCGGTTAGCAGAGGAGTGCTGGTAGAGCAAAGAGAGCGCGAGAGAGGTGTAAGTTGTGTATTGTGAATAGACGGGTTAGATAAATGTGGTGAATAATATAATGTGACACACTGTAAAGATACGAAGCAGTGAAGCGTCAAATTGGAGAGAAGGAGAGAGAATTGTATAGAGAGAAAGAAAGAGTAGCAGCAGGTAATAAGTCACAACGAGTAAGTATATTTAATTGCAAGGCAAAAGGATTTCTCGGGTTAAGGTATAAGGATTAATTTAGTATATTGGAGGGAGAAGGTCTACCAGCAGGTAGAGATAGAGGTCTAGGAATTAAGCTGATAATGTATATTATTTAATAGTGAGTAGAGTGCTTCTGCTTTGAGGCTAATTGCTATAGACTGGGACGCTCGTGAGTACCTCCTCAAATGAAGTAATTAAGCCAGCCTTATAAAGATAAATGATTAATAGGGTTGAGATACGAGGTATATGTCTCAGCTGGCGCGCCATTATATATGATATGCGAGTGTGTAGTATATAGACTATGGCTTATCAGACTGTATGTGTATAGGGTATAATATTAATAGTATTACTATAAATTATATAATAATAAATTTATTAATAAATGAAAAGTATTTTTATAACATTAAAATATTAAAATAGTATAATATAGTTTGATAATATAATATATGAGAGAGATATATATATAATACGTTAATATACTTGGAAGTATATACTATATATTAGTTATTATGTTACTAGATGTATACATAGTGTATATAAACGGTAAGAGAGTTCTCATAAGCACAAACTATATACTTAGCAAGCTATTTTATATTGCTCTCTGTATAAACAAAAGTGCATACATAATATAATTCATTGCGTGAAATTTTTCTAGTGGCGGAATAAGCAGAAAAGTTCAAAGCAAATGAGTTATATATGTAGGAATTTAGGAGTTTACCTATTTTTTAATAAATAGAACCCGTAATAATGCTTTTGGAAATAATCCATTGCTCAGGCTATTGACTGGCTAATAATTATCAACTTTTTTTTAAAATATAAGGAGGCAAGAGGAAGTAGTTGTTTAAATAACGTTTGAGACTTTTGTACTACATTTTAGAATTGTATAGAGAATAACTATAACTGTGAAGGAACTACATTCACACGACTGTCTATTAATTGAAACAATTTTATACTCTGAGTGGGAAGAGGTTGTAGTTTGGTCAGTACCAGAGAGTGTTGTTTGAGATAGTGTGTAGTTCGGGTCACGTGGTGAGGTTGGTGTCGTAGATGTAGCTGCTGGCGATAGTATGTCGTATTATACTGGAGGTGAAGTTATATAATAGTTATAGTATTAGTGGTTGATAGCTTTTTAATATTATTATTATTTAATTGGATAGATATATATAATTATAAGAGTTTTTTTTATAAAAATTATTATATATAAAATAAGATTTTTTATATTATGAATTTTAAATTTTTTTATAATATATAATTTATATAGTTATAATTATTGAAGTAATTAATCTAAAATTAACTTATAATAAATTTATAGTTAATTAACTTATATAAATATATATATATATATAATAATATTATATATATATATATTTATATATTAATATAGTGCTAGGACTAAAGGAAAAAAATTATAAAATCTAAAATTAAAACATAACCTAATATGAAATACTAAGTTATAATTAATTTCAGTTTGTTATACCAAATTTATGATACAGCAATTATATTAATATCATAAATTTGGTACAGTATTTGCTCCAGGCCAGATTTGATTAATTTTTTTTTTTTTAATTTTTTTTATTTTTATGATGACAGTTTTATGCAATTCTTCAGACTAATTCACCCATGAGCCAGGCTAAAAACAATTCACAGCTCCGGCTCCGGCTCCGGCTGCCGGCTTCGCGGCTCCGGCTTGCCGGCTAACGGCTACGGCTCCGGTCCGGCTCCGGCCCCGGATGTCACTCGGCTCTAGACATTCGTTTTGTACTCCAAGTGGTAGTTTTGATACTAACTATTTTCAATGTTTAAAATATCGATTGTTTAATTTTCTGCTACCTAAATCTTTGCAGACGACCTATTTTGATGTAAACCTAATGCGGTGTAACGTAGCCTCCTTGGCCGGTTGTTTAAGAACTTAAACTAATTTTTTCTGCCGCGGTGGTCTCATTTAAAAAATAATTTAAATAAATCATGACAAAATCATGACTGTGGATCCGGTAATTTTATTTTGCTTTCTCCGACTCCAACTCCGACTCCGACTCCGACTCCGACTCCGACTCCGACTCCGACTCCGACTCCGACTCCAGCTCAATCATTCTTAAATACCGGACTCGCTCTCGGGCTCCTGCTAAATTATTTTCAAATTTTGTGGCTCCAGTTTCGGTTCCAGCTCTGAAAACATTTTATTTTATAATAAAACAATTTGCTAATCCTTTTCCGCCACTTGCTCCGACAACACCAAAAAAACTGTTTATTCTCTAACAGCTCCATGGCTCCAGTCCACGACACGGGCTCCGGTTCCGGCTCCGGCTCCGCTCTGCAGCCCTGCATAAAATTAAATTAAATGAGATAAAATCAATAGTAGAATTTTAAAAAAAAAATAAAAAGCCTACCCAGTAAGGACTTTAAGTCCCGTCCGTGGCAATCTTTCAACGAAGGTTTTCGCGGGTTTACAATAGACACCGCTGGGGTGGAGGCCATGGTTTAAGGTGCCAGGTATTTATTCCATTATTATCAAATATATATATATATATATATATATATATATATATATATATATATATATAATTTGTATATATATTATATATAAATAATTATAGTATAGTATGTATATATAGTATCTATATCTATTATATATCTATATATATATAGTATATATATATATATATATATATAGTGATATATTATATATATTATATATATATATATATATATAGTATATCCTATATATATATATACAATATATATATATAATTTAATTTTATATATATATTTATATATATAATATTATATATATAGTATTATCAATTATACTATTTATATATTACATATATATATGATATATATATATATATATATATATACATATATATATATATATATATAGTATATATATATAGTATAATATATATATATATATATATATATATATAGAAGGGCGGAATTAATAGAAATTAAACCTAAAGAGAGAGAGAGCTTTTCCATTCAGGCCCTCGAACCGGTCTCGAACCCCGGTCGGTCATCTTTCTCGTTAGGTGTCTACTCTATCTATTAATAAATAAATTATTAATAAAATATAATATTTAAAAAAAAAAATTTAGGATTTTCTATTTTAATTTTTCCTTTCTTCTGAATTTACAATAATTTATTTCCTCAATTTTATTTAATTTTTAAAACCAAAATGTTATTATTAATAAAATACATATTTATAATATAATTTAATAAATTATAATAAAATTGAGTAAAAATTTTAAAATTTTTTTCTTATTTAATTTTTCTATCATTTTCTTTTTTAGATACTTTTTGTGTTGCAATTTTTATTTATAATTTAAATTATTTTTAAATTATATAATTATTTTCCTATTTTTAAATACGTATTTTAAGTCTCTTTTTATAATTTTATTATTTTCAAAACTTCATATTTAACTTTTTTGTAATTTTTATTATCATTAATTTATTTATCTCCATAAATATTGCTCTTTTTATATAATTTCTTTTTATATTATATTTTTTATCATCATTTTTATAATCTTTCTTTTATAGTTTTATTATACTTTATATTATTGCTTCCGCCACCACCAAGTGGAGAGGCAATCCATCTCCATTGGCTCCCTTCTGAGCTTTTATACTCAAAAATATATAGCCTGTTCACTCAAATGTTATATATATATATATATATATATATATTAATATATATATTATATATATATATATATATATATATATAGTATATATATATATAATATATATATATTATATATATTTATATAATATATATTATATATATATAATGTAATATATAAGTATTATATTATATATATATATATATATATATATAATATATATATATATATATATATATATATATATATAGTATGGGTTTGTATATATTTAACATGAAGATAAGAAATTATAAACAGTATATATATATATATATATATATATGATATATATATATATATTGACTAATATTTGTGTAAGATTGTCTGGTGCAGCGATATTATCTATATATATATATAGTATAGTATATATATAATATAGTATATATATATATAAATATATGATAGTATATATAATATAGTATAGAATATATATATATATAGTATATATATATATATATATATATATATATATATATATTATATATATATATATATATACTATATATATTACGTATATGGTATATATATATATATATATATATATATATATATAAATTAATATAATATATATAAATATATATTATATAATATATATATATATAATAATATAAAAATATAAATATATATATATATATATATATATATATATATATATAGTATATATATATATACGTCTTAAGAGTGAATATCCTTAAATGGATATAATTTGGATACATCAGGTTATTTGTAGAATCTGATATGTTTATATATATATATATATAAATATTTTTATTTATTTAGTCTGAAATAAAAAAAATCGGTAATACACAAGAATATATATAAATATGAACAGAATGATTATCTTATATATATATAAGATTATAATTATATATATAAATATGAACAGAATGATTATCTTATGATTTATTATATATAATATTTATATATATATGTAATATATAATCTTTGATGATATTGAGCACATAATTTTCAGAACTATTTATCGAATAATTTGAATTACGTTGTTCCACAATAAAAAGTCGCCCATATTGTGTGATGTAACCCACTAAATAAATAAAACAAAAATACGTCACCCATATTATTTTAAATATTCCACAAAACAAAAAATCGTAATCCACATCGAGTGATGTGGCTCACCAAATAAGATAAAAGCTTATTTTGTCATCCAAGTTTGGAGACCTGATTGGTTAGGTTAATTTTGAAAAATATAACATTGTCTATCACTTGGAATTCTTTCTGAATTTAGCGAAAATACACATAGCTTATTAAATCTACATAATTGTTGAATTAATAAATGCAATTTTAAATATTTTTTTCTTTATTATTTAATGTTTTGTATATTTCATTATATATATTTAAAAAAAATAAAATATTCAGGCATGCAAAATGCATTCATTTAAATACACTATTTAATACTGCGTCTCGGAACGAATCAGAAGCTGTGTACTTGTAAATATATTGCGAAAGCTTTGAAATTGTAACAAAACTAAGTTGATCAATCCTTTATTTGCATTTCCAGATTTATTGTCAGAGAGTTTTGAAATCTTCATTATACATTTATCAATTTCAAACTATAGTAGCCTGACTATTTGCAAAATATGCTTCGTGATAATTTTATTATTTACTTATCATCTTCAAATTTTATATAACTATCTCAACTCTATTGACATTTTTCAAAAGTTTTACATAGTGAGTTCTAGATTTTTTAGATAGAACCATCTTACCACCCTCGTTCTCCCACACATTAATATTATAATTAATTATTATATTAACATAATGCCAACTATATAATAATTATACTCCCTAAACTATTCCAATCCCAAAATATATCATCACTTATATACATTATAAATTAAACTAATATATCCATATTAATCACATTGACTTTTCAAGATCTACATATATAAAATATTATACATATATATATATTTACCATACACATAAAATCGAATATACTCTTCATGATTCAATACCGCATCATCTACCAACTAAGTGCATATACGTACTCTTCTTAAGCCTCATTAGAATAGCCATATATGTTACTCAGAATAAATCCCATTTATACTTACACATAGAACCATAAATCTCTAGTCACTTATTTACATAGAAATCTTATATTAATTACCCTATTCCTTTAATCAATTACTTCATTATTTTCACCTTACCTAACATTCTCATTTTTCCTCGCAACATCAAAGGCGCCTTCATACCAGTCCCCATTCGCATACATACCCTAATCACCCATTCTATATAATGAAATAGTAGTGGACGTATATATAATATATAAATATTCAACACAATTATTATTATAAAGTACCCCAACTATTATACCCATAATCCCAAATATATATATCATATTCAGTAATATCTATTTACTCCGGTAAATACTAATCGACTCTCATCCACTACCCTACTATTATTACAGATGTAGATGACATGTTACAAGCACCACATGCCTTATTAAAAATTATTCATAACTTATATATATATATATATATATAATATATTATATAAAATTTATATAATCTTATATATTAATATAATATATATATATTCCTAGTATTACGCACATCACAAAAAAATCCTAACCATTATTGATCATACTTATAGTGCCCAAAAATCATATAACTCGTTCAATACTCGTCAATAAACTTATAATATATATATAATCCTTATTATCACGCTCCTCATTTTATGATTATCCTCTCCTACATCAATATCGTTCAATCCAACCCACGTTTTCAACCCTTCTAACCACTACGTACATCACCCCTATTTCTTTATTAGTCAGCTTTTATTTCAAGTTACTACAACAAAGTATTAAGATCACAATATATATCACTTCTCATAAATAGATATTCTATCACCACTACTATTTATTAACCTCTACTCTTACCTTGATTAATTAATTTTCCCTAAATTCCCAAGCTTCACCAGTGACGTCTTACTAACTAACTAGTTTTCTGCTGATAGATAAACAAGGTCATATATATAGTATATATATATATTTATATTTAACTGGGTATACAGTAGTGAACAAATGATCCTTGGTATATTAATTATCATTACTGAACACTACCGTGTGGTAGTATGAGTAAAGAAAATTATTATATATATATATATTATACTTAGTATTATATAGTAAGGCATACCCTCATAACCCCGATATGACTTATAAACACAGATGTTAATCTTAGTTACGTAATAATCTATATATAAGGACAAGTAAATATAACGCTATAAGGTTATTAAATAGATATCTTTCTAACTGACTTCACATATAATATAGTGGAGATTGAGATCCTGACCATTTAAAGAATTAAAACGTTTAAAAAGATTAATTATCTTTCATATTTTATTTTATTTCTTTAACATTATATATCCAGAGTTGTCACAAAAGTTATTATTATTTTAGTATATAGTATATTAGCTAGTATACATCTTTTAAAATAGAACAACTCTTAAATATTTACCTCATCATTTGAAGAATTCGATATAGAAATAATCTTTGAGAAATAAATAATTAGTAATTTTTCTTATTCATGAATGATTAGAGATAGCTATATAGTAAATCATGATTATTATTATAATACTAAATAATTCATCATGTGTTCTTCTCTATGTCAGTTCAGAAATGCTTTACTTATTATTTTTATTATCTCAAAAGTAAAGTTAATTAAATCTTATACAGTGACAAATCATTATGTTCTTAATAATATAAAGAACAGCTAGTATAATAAATAAATACTTGTAATGAAAAATTATTTCATATATATATTTATAATATAATATGAGCTATCTCAGTCCATTTATTAATTTGAAGTTTAAATATTATATATTATTATAATAAATCCAAGCTTCTATATTTACTTAATAATTCTTTAAGTTATTATTAATAGTATATATGCCTACTTGTGCAATAATAATTTTGTTTATAACTACAAATATACAATGTTTGTAATTATATTTAAAAGTAGCACTTACATACGTGATATTAGACAAAACCCAATATATAGCTCTAAGCTAGCAGCATTAACTGAAGCTGGTATAAATTATATACTACGAAAATATATGATATATTATAGAGATAATAATATCATTACTTAGTAATAACACTAATATAAAGGTGAACTCTACGATGAAAATTTATTTTATTCAGGTATTATTAATTGTAATACCAAGAAAAAAAACTTGATATTTAGTTTATAATAATATTTATTAATTTAAATTATACTATACACCCTCGATTAATTTGATCCCACTAAGTAAAAGTTTTTGATGAGGTCACGATTATTTGGTATTGGACTTATTCTGATTGGTACAATTGTATCTACCTTTGATTGATGGAGCACTGGAAAAATAACACAAGCCGGTTCCAACGTTTCTCCACTGTTCATGCCATACCAGAAAATATATATTCATCACTTTAACAATATTAGTTCAGGTTCAGACAACTAGTTATAGAAGCCCTATAGAATGCTGGTTTGGTAGAGATTTCAGGGACTAACTCTAAATAGAAAAACATGAACATATTGTTGTGCTCAAAAATAATTAAAAATCTTTTTTGAGAAAAAAACTTTCGAAAGAATTTTTCTTTAAACTTTCTCTTGTCTTTTTACAGCAACCTTATATACGGAGTCCCTACTAATTCTTATTTGGTTACGGTTTATAGCTCGCAATGTTTTCTTATTTTTACCCCACACAGGTCCAATAATGTTAATATCCTTAAATATCTTTCAGAGTAATGGCAGGCAATACTTCAACCTGAAAACATATCAAAACTAGCTCATTTTCATTATCGGGTGTACTTATTTCTGCTACAATTATTTCATTTGCAATTTTTATTTTAGAAGTTTCCGTACAATTGTCATAAAAAATTAATATATTCTTCACTCTAAATGCATTCTTAAACTGATTGTGCAAATTTGTTTATAAAGAATAATTTTTTATTAAAATAGGGTAATTGTATATTTCAGTTTTGTCAATCAATACATCAGTAGCATAGTATTTTTTATTTACTCACTGCAATTCGTATCACACTAGAATACTCGATGACCCATTAATCCACTTTGTCATTTTTCAATCTTACGGGAATTAGAAATAGCTCAGGATCTAAGATACATCTTAGAGCTTGAATATATGGAGATTAGGTAAGTATGACGTAATGTTTTTCTTACCCAGAAATTCTATAATTGTAGAACGCAGTGTGAGTGGCGTCGTTATTAGTGATGCAGCACCCTCATAATCGTCTGCAATGTCTCATGTTTTGATTCACTGAACTCGTTATTTTCGAAGTCGTTATCATATAACATCTTCTAAAAGAAGACGTGATTGACTGTTTGCTCATTTAAAGGTACAAATTACCTGAAGCATCACTCACTACATTATACCATCACGGTGCGTCCTCACTAAATAAATAAAAACATATAATCAGTTAGTTTATCACACTATTGGACTTGTCTACATACGTGCTATTGATTACGGACTGTATAATGAGGAGAATTTTTTGTGTTCCATTCCTACTAACTATTTAGCCATATGGTTATTATATAGTATGGTTAAATAACGATGAAAGGAAAACCATGAATCATCCCTGTTATAACTTTATCCAAATAAAAAATTGTGCTCCTACTAATATTCGAGTCTTTATCTAAATTAAATCTTGACAAATTATCGTCCCTTTATAGGGCTTTCTGCCCTAACAAAGCAAGTCTTTACACGCACTAGTTGTTGCAAAAATAAATAAATTATAGAATTGATGCATAAATGGTTCTATTTAAAATATTCTATGAAACTTGCATTTTCATTCAAACCAGTTTATCTCTGCATCTACTTTGACACATGATCCGGGGGTCTCTTCTCTCATCACCAAGCATCTACAACTTCTACGTTTTCATCGCTTGTTTACGATAGATTTGGTTTTTTACAAGAGGGTCGTCTTTACATAACATTTTTTCTACGGCCTCTTTATGAATAGCTATTATATTTGTGCCACTAAAAAATCATAGTTCTCGATAGTAATGGCATTCACCATTATATATAAGTTCGTTTAAAAGAAGCACAATAATGTATCTTCTATAGTGAGGTCAAGACTTGTTACTGATTTCTAATAACAATAAATTTTGATATGCGTACTGCTGTTACAATATTTACCTGTAGTGAGGGTCACCATCTCACTCACAAAATACGTAAACGTAGATATAAATACTCTATCATACCCAGTACACAAAAAGATGTAGTGCAAGAAACGTAACGAGGTTATAGAGAATATCCGACCCATACCAAAACGATGATGCTCAAAGGACTGATGTGAAATAAATCTAAGTTGAATAAATAAAATTTTGTTCAAGTCTTGTAGATTTTAAAAAACACAGTTTTTTGCCCTAAGAAAGTCTCAATTAGTAATTACCCCTCGCGACTACGG
>JABUQX010089156.1:0-7500 GCA_015478945.1 Trachelipus rathkii | reverse complement strand
ACACGGACTGCCAATGTCAACTTTCTCCGCGGACGACGAAAAGAGTTCATACAAAAGAGCATAGGTTGGGAGTATGCAGAATAGGAGGTATGTGGACTGATGTAAAAGAAAAGTCTCCCAGCTGTTAGGGCCTATCCCTCAGACATCAACGACTATAGTGCCAAAAAGAGCACGAGGTGAGGAATACGAGATAGTCCAACCCCAAATGTTATGAAGAAACGACAGGATTATACGCAATGACAGACGGGCCACGAAGTAACCGGGATTACACTGCTGAGCAGAACGTGTATAAAATTCCAACAAATGTATGCAATCCCGCCGTCTCAGGAAGTGAATGCAGTTATGCTAGATATTAGAAATAATCCATTATTGGTCCAGTATTGGCATAAGTTGTTGTATTATTCATCATATTTTGTTACCGTCATCCTATAATTTTCAGGTGGACAATTTACGTGTAAATTTGTCCTCGAAAGAATACTTGGAGCTGACTCTATTGATGTTATTATAGTATATAGTCCAAAGGAGAAAAAAGCTCTTGGTAGATGACTATTATGAGAGGAGTATAATGTATATATGCAGTGAATAAGATATGAGTAATATATATTATATATATATAATATAGTATATATAGTAATCAAAGAAGGCAATAGATATAAAATATATAGTATAATGTGATATGAGATAATGTACTTATATATATTATATGTAAATATATATATACTGATAGATAGACAGTTAGATAGATAGATAGATAATGGTTTGAGGTGTAATAAACATTGAGAAGTGAAAGTAGATACTGGGGGATATGTTAATATATTATTTATACGGAGTAATGCTTTATATATAATATATATCATATTTAATTATATATTGGACTTACTGATATGAGTGATAAAATTATGTAAAAAAAATAACCAGGTAGTAATAACTTAGTTGAAGGTGTGGATTAATATCCATTAATATTAGGCATATTGCAGACGTCATTATATCATATAGTTAGTTTATAGTTAGTGGCTGTGAGGTATAAGATGGAGTAACGTATTTCTACGTCATAGTTAGGTTAGAGTTAGTTTGTCGGAGGAGTATATATAATATATAAGTTGGTTATAAGGATAAAGCAGGTGAATATGATTAAGTTATATATGAACGTTATTAACAGTAAATAACAGAGAAGCTTTATTATCTAACTAAGTATAACCTTAAGAAATGAGGAGGGATGAGATGAATGAGGTGAGAGAGGATGAGTGATTGAAAAGGTACCGGTATATAGGAACCGACCGGGGTCCCGGCCCCGAGGCACTCCTCATATGGCCCCTATGACCCCCGGTCCCCGGCCTACCGGCCCCTATTGAGCCTATATCACGGGCCCCGGCCCGCGGCCCCAGCACCTAACTTATAGTACTACCGGGCCAAAATATAATCAGTGTGCAATAAACCGGGGTCATAACTGTTAAATTATTTTATCAACTATTAAAATATGTAAAGTATAATAGAGGGTCATTAATTCAAACAAAATATAATTAATAAAATAATGATATATTATATTTAATTATATCCTGTCCAAATACTAATTTGAAAGGAGTTATTACTTCATAGAAGGGATCTTCATTAGAACACTTCAACATAAAAATATCCCTGATCAAAGTAATTTAAGTTTTCTGCTTAAAAAAATAAATCATAATAAATTCACTTATATCATAAAATTCTTTTTAATGTAAGCAGCACCTACATCATAAAATTTTTGAATTTGGAATACCAATGAATTTAAATACTACTTTATCAGAATACTAGAGTGGAGAATGGGACAGTACTATATATTTGAGCAATCTTAATAATGAAATGAGTAATACTTCACTCCTAGTATTTATATTAATATTAAAAAATTATATAATATTTAAAAACTTCAAAAACCTCACCCCCATAATATAATATCTTTTTTTCTATTTTATGCAGATAATACTGAATTCTGTCTTTTTTTGGTAATAGTTTCTACTCTACTATGAATCTATTCTTAATTATCACTGTATTGTAATAAAGCATACTTAGCGTTAAATAGTTTCTTCTTTATTCAATAAAACAATTAGAAATCTTTTGTGAATTAAACACGTTGACAACAAGCGCGTTATTAAATACAACATCAAATAACAATATGGTATCATCTCACACTGAAACTAAATAATTTTTTAGTATATATTCAATATATAGACTAAAAATATATAGATGTTATAATATTTATAGCCATAAATTTTGTAATCATTTAAAATGAATATATATTATTATTATTAGCTTATCATTTCTATATATATATATTATATATTATATATAAATTCTATTAATTAGTATTATATTTAATATTATTATAAAAACTTGGAAATCTAAAGGTTACTAAAATGAACTTTTAATAATATATTAATTTAATTATAGGGGGGTAGGGGGGTAATAATTTTAGGATACTTTACAAGTGAATATAATAATTTACCATTTAATATTTTTATCAATATTTTGTATTTTACTCTTTAGCGTATTATGTATATATTTTTTACTTGATGATTGTAAAGATTTTTATTCATGAAAAATGAGGTACCATATAAATTATTTAAATAATATTATTTCTCACAGTTTATAGACAACATAATTATATATATTGCGAAATTTGATATATATATATATTCACTTAATAAGGCTATGACTGATTCATTAAATAAATGAGGTCTATTTACTGAGTTTACGACTCGTTACACATTTTTTAATATGATTTCATTATATTGGTTTTTATTTTTATTTTAATTAATATTATTGTATGCTACTAATTATTGATACCAACATATATGACATAGTCCACACACTCAAATATATATGAAATCGTCTTTTCAAAATTTAGTGATTACTGATGTTCACATATTCATAAGTTCAACAGTATGCGTTAATAGTTACTATGTTAAATAATTCTGATTTATATTGTATAAATTATATTTTTTTCATAAATAATTGAAATATTTCCAAACACTAATATACAAATATACTTCCACTTTTGACATAGAGAAAATACCAATATAACATATTTGGACTTAATCAGCGCGTGATATAAGGCTTAGTTATAAAATATGTATAAAAAAAAAAATAAATAAAAGCCTATATAATATATTAATTTTTTTATGTATATGAAATATCTCGGAATAAAGTTACGAATTATTTACAATTTTCATCACCAATTATATTACATAATTACAATTTTCACAATTCACATATAAAGCTTATACAAAAATGTAAAAAAAAATAAATTATAATAATAAAAAAAACTGCCTAAAAAAAAAAAAATTATAGGGGGCTCCGAGCGACGGGACAGAAGGTGGGGGAGTTTTATCCTACCCCGTAGGGTAAGGTCGGAAGGACCCCCCGACACTACTCAAAATACAAAGAGGCGGTGGGTCCGGAGACCCTTCCGGAGGGGGTAAATTAAGTCATAACCTGTAGTATCCCCCGGAAGTGTTCAGCAATTAGACCCCGACTCCTCACTGCCATCCTTATTTGCGGTTTAACCCCCTTGTCGGTAATTCCTTTAGTTTAAAAAAAAACATTTATTAATAACTACCCGAGTTTGGGTGTAAAACAGAAAAGGTCCTTATATATATATTTATTCTGAGATCATTAGTGATCCATTACTCCCCTAAATATTTGGAGTTGGTTTATAGATCATTATATATGTTTTGATACAGAAAATATAGAACTCCATATTTATAAATAAACTAATCAAATAAGATAAAAAAATATCACACAATTAAACTAGACCGGAAGTTCGTTAAAAAAACCTATAAGTAGAGTTGTTCAATATCATATATGCTAAGGATTTGGCTCGTAGCATAAATAATTTTTAGTTACATTATAAGTCGTTTTAAAGTTAATGAATAATAATATATGAATGATTATTATATAAACCCGTCCTTGTATGAGTATTAACTCTTCAGGTCAGATAAATTATACCTTGATTAACAATAATTTAAGAATCAGAAAGTTAAATATAAATTCACTCCCAAGATTACTACTCTACCAGATAATTATTAATATCCTCCCGGCTATAAAGAGTAGGTATAAAATTTACGAAAGGATAAAGCATATGTATTATACTATGCGGATCTCATATTATATATATCCTATATTATATCCTATAAATATTAACGAGGACGAGAGACGAGATTGGACTGAATGGATTCTAGGGATCACAAACTTTTGCTAGAAAACGAAGAGCAGGCAAAACGTTGGAAAAGAGCGACGGAGACTGGAGAAGAGAGAGGCTGTGAGAGAACTATACCAGAATTCGGAGCGCATAGAGAAAGAATGAGGAGAAGATTATAGAGAGATACCAACAGGAAGAGAGCATTTTGGATATAGCACGATTGTAACTGAGTCAGAGAGAGACACTCCATCTACAATCAACTACACCACACACATCTACTCACATATACATCAATGCTCATGCACAACTAAACAACACAGCTACCACTTATCCAACACATATGACGGAACTATTCACTAAATCTCTACCACACCATCACACACACCACACACCATCACACACACACACACCCACAGAGAAAATTAAAAGAAATTTTATTCCTAGCAACCGAAAGATTTTAAAAATCTTCACTTATGAGGGGCAATAGAGCTCGTGAAGATATGAACGTTCCTCATAAAAAGCACAATTTTGGAGTAAGGAAAAACTACCTAAACCTATATATGCACTTCAAAAACTTCTGATGCAAATGACGTTCCTTCGGTGGCAGTTCCAAAATATATTTCTATTATCGCCTTGTCTTAAAGTATTGGCCCAAAAAATGCTAATAATTGGTGAGAGTAAAAACGGCGAGAATTTAATAGATAGAAGATAATAGAAGTTCAACAACCACCACAATCCAACGAGTAAGATTTTTCAACACACACTAAGTTTGACACTCTTTTCTTGAATATTAAAATCCCTATAAATTCTCATTATCTACAATATATATACATAATAACAATAAATCAGCCACAAATAAGTGATTTATACCCACACAACAAAACAAAATTGACCCATTATGAGCTTCACACCTATCTTTAATATTCTTCTTCTATTATACAAGAGAAACACTCGTATGAGGTAATAGACATAATGTCAAATGAATTAAACAACTATACATTACTTCATTTCTGAATAATCGAGTATACATTCATACTATTCATATATGCAAATTCATATGATATTCCAAAAATCTAAATTATTACTCGCACAATAAATGATCTGTGTTCCCTTAATTTTATAATATTATTTTATTACCCTATATTTTATTATTATTAATTATTATTATGTACTTATCTATATCATGATCTCTATCGATTAATACTATTATAGTGATTTGTTCATTGTCAGACAATTTAAGTGTCCTATATATCATCCTTTATTACTCTGGTATATTGAATTATATCATATTATTCTCTCATATTTTCATTTGAATTTAGTGTTTTTATTGTGGCCAATATGATAAATTATTAATTTCAATTTTTTATATATTTCCTAATCTATTATACGTGTACACTCTGATTTCCATTATATTTCATGTCAATTACATATATATTTAGTTTTCCAAATAAATAGCAGGATCTTATTCCTATAATATTATTATTTCTTATTATATTATTTTAGTTTATTTTAATATATTATTTTCAAATATAACTGTTACGCTAATGCATCTAAGTTATATGACTAATTTTGCTGCCAAGCTTTAACTTTATTTACATTTATTTAGTATAAATCTTCCTATTTTACGGAGTTCAATTTGGATTCTATTCAATATATCTTATTATTATTATATTTATTATATATTCTCAATTATTATTTGTTTATCACCCTTCCAAGTATTATATTATTTACTAGCATTCATCTATTATTTTAAACCTAATCATTACTGGATTTTATTACACTCCCTATGACTTTATGAAATATAATGATTTATTTGTGATATCTCTATGATTATGATTATCCATATTTTTTTGTCCATTTATCATCATGAAGGTTTTCTCCTCTTTCATTAATAAACCTTAGTGTTGGTTTACTCATTATATATTTAATTAATATATTTTAATTACTTGTATGAATTTCAATAACTACATTTATTTAATTTAATACTTTCTATGAATTACTATTATTAATTTAATAATTTATAATTTTTTTATTCATAGCATAAGTATATATTAATTAGTATTATATATATTATTCAATTATTATTATTATTATTATAATTATAAATTATAAATTATAGATTTTATAAATTATAATTATATTAATTATAATTATTTATTATCTTTAAAACTATAATTTATTATTATAATTATAATTATAATTATAATTATAATTATATAATTATAATTATATATATATTATAATTATTTAGTTATATATTATTATAGTAATTTAATTATATTATTATTATTATTTATTTTATGTATATATGTATTATTATTTATTAATTTATAATTTTATTATTTATGATATATATATATATATCATATTATTATATTTAATTATTCATTTATTATTAATATTCATATTAGAATGATTATGTATTATACATTTAATATATTATATTTATATTGATTAATATTCTATAATATTTTTCTCTATTATCTTAATTATTTATATTAGCTTATTATTAATCTTATAGTAGTCACGTATTCATATATATACATTATTGCTATTCTGATTATTATTTTACTTTATATGTATTATATTATTATTATATTTTTTATTGTTATGTAGTATGTTTGATTATTATATATTTATTTAATTATTAATTATGATTATTTATATATTTATATATAATTAAGATATTATTTATATTATTATTATTATTTATTATTAATATTTATTTAACTATTATAATTATAAATATTATTATTAATATTATTATATTAATGATATATATATTATTATTATTATATAATTATTTTATTATTATTATTTAAATTATTATAATTAATATATTTTAATATATTATCAGTAAATATTATAATATATTATATTAAATATATATATTATATTAATATATATATAGATATTAATATATATATATAATATATATGAATATTAAAGAGATAGATTATAATATAGTAATATTATTTTATATATATATTATATATATCATAAAATATATATACTATATTATATATATATATTATATATAATATATATATATAAGCGATATTTTTTAATATTTTATTAAGATAATTTTTTGAATACTATAATACTTATAATATATTAATGTTATAACCCCTTATCTAATATATATATTATAAGGTTAATATTTTCATATATATAAAATTAATGTATTTTTATGTATTCAATCAGCTAGATGATAAGTATTAATATATTATATATATATATAATAAATATATATTAATATTATATATATTAATATATTAATTCTAGATCACTATCCTACAATATGTTTTTCACTTGAGAGAGCTATG